>PVLC010014127.1:0-39928 GCA_004027655.1 Graphiurus murinus | reverse complement strand
TCCTCCTCCTCCTCCTCCTCCTCCTCCTCCTCCTCCTCCTCCTTATTCTTTTTCCTTTTCCTTATGGTACTGGGGATTGAACCCAAGAGCATTACTTGTGATCCATACTCCAAGCCCTATTGTATTTATTTTTTATCTTGAATCAGGGTCTAAGTTGTTGGAAGGCCTTGCTAAGTTGCTGAGGCTGGCTGCAAACCTTAGATCTTGTTTCAGCTGGCTTCCCTTGATATTCTGATTTTTCTTTATCTGGTTACTTGTTGGTTAGTGTTGGCAGCTATTCCTCAAAACCATTTTTCTTGCTTTTATTTTATTTTTTTTCTGTACTGGGGATTGAACCCAGGGGCATTCCACCTCTGAGCTCCACCCCCAGCCCTATTTTTTTTATTCTTTATTTTGAAACAGGGTCTCACTAAGTTTTGGAGGACCTCACTAAGTAGATGAGGCTGGCTGCAAACCTATGATCCTCCTGTCTCAGTCTCCCAAGTACTGGGATTACAAGCATACGCCACCACACCCGGCATTTGTTCCTTCTTTAAAAAAAAAAAATATCCATAGCTCTGAATTAACATCAGGTCACATGGGTGATTTTCCATAGTTTTATCCTTGACTGCTTGCCTTAACCTGGGACTGCCTGAAAGTTATTTGCCTGGAGAGTGTGAGATTTCTGTATTCAAGTGCTCTTTTTCCCAGGGCATGCAAGAATAGGCTTGTCTCTTTGAACCATGCTGAATGTTTAGTTACATTTATATGACCAGGCAAGTGAAGGAGATGCTTCCACTCCTGGGGTTAGGAAAGGTCTCAGCTGTACCTGTTTCTAATTAGCTTTTATTAGGTATTGTACTTCATCAGAAGTTTCCAAATTAAAGAATTCTAGGCACAAGTGAAGAAATGCTCTCTAGTCTTCACTGTGTTTGCTTGATGTGTAGTTTGGGAAAATAATTCCTTGAGGCTCACTGTGTTTGCTGGATGTGTAGTTTGGGAAAATAATTCCTTGAGGCTTGTTTCCTTACCTGTTAACAGTAAGCATCCATCCAGATGATAACTAAGACCTTTCCTGCTCTTGAGTATTTGTGTGGCTGCAAGTGCCCCCTAGAGAGAGCCTTGCTTTACTTGACTAAGAATAAAGGTTTTCCTTTTCTCCTTTAATTTAGTTTTCTTTGCCAGTGCACCAGCTGGCTTATCAACTTTTTTTTTTTTTTTTAATGTTGCCTAGGATCAGAATCTAAAGAATTGTCAGGAAATCCAAAGATCCCTGTGCACCTAGAGAACAATCCATTCAGTACCTTGCAAGCTGGTGGAGATGCGGGTGTGGAATGTACTATCTGCCCCACCCAAGTGAGTGACACAGTTTTTTTCTCCCTAGAGAATTCTCAGTGGTTCTTTTAATCTAACAAACTTCCTTGTATTCTATTCCCTTCTCTATAGACTAGATCCCTTACTCTTTAGCATCAGCAACCTCCATGCTGAAGGCTATGTTTAAGCCTATTCCAAGCAGCCCTGTTAAATCCAGGAACAAAGGTTTCCTGTGGACCTTAAGTCCTGCCCTGAGGCAGCACTCTGCTTCAGCAGCTATTTCACCTACATCTTCTACCTTTGTATGACCAGTACCTGCCAGTCCAAGTCCTAGCCAGCTAGGTAAAGATTTGCTTTCTCCATATTCTCTAAACAGCATTCTTTGCAGCCTTCATCTGACACTTGACCACTGAGTGTTGGTCTTAGATAAGCTCTTTTCCTCTTGGTCTTAATTGCCAATATCCTCACTACCTCCCTTGCACTTTTCCCTCCCCCTTTTCTAAGAATAGTTTTGTGCACACAATAAGTATCCTTGACTGGGTAGAAATATGTTCCCTTTTTACCTGTGGAGTGTTGCTTTGGGAGTAAGTTTCTTATGATTTAATTGCATACATCTCAACAGGGTAGAGAGAAGTGGATGGTAAGGTAAAAACCCCACGATGGCAAATGTTGAGACAAATCCAGAGTGCTTTTCTCCTTTCTTTTAAAAGCTTCTTATGTTTTTGTATTTTTATGCTCTTATTAGTGCATTGTGATTATACAACATAGTGAGGTTCAATGTGATTCAGAGATAGACATGCACAGTTCTTAGTACATTTCCTCTGCATTCTACCCCATTACCTCCTCCTCCCTCTTCATACATGTTAAGGTAGTAATACCTTTATATATTTGCCATAGCATCATTTGAACTGTTTACTTCCTCAGTCCTTTTTTTCCCCTCTCACCTCCCACTATTGTACTGGTCTCTACAATTATTGAAAATCTCTTATGTTTCCTATTTTCTTTCTAACTTCCACATATGATAGAAAACATACAACCCTTGACTTTCTGAGACTAGCTGATCTCACTTAGCATAAATATTCTCTAGTTCTGTTGCAGGAGAGTGCTCCCCTCAAGCCTACTCTCAGAAATAAAAGAAAACTCTGGAGGCCAAAAGTAGGATAAGCAGGTCTTCCTTTAATCAGCAGCTAATGACCCAGACCTGGTAACTTCCTGCTTTCCAACTCTTATATACAGTTGGTCACTTAACTTTGAGAAGAAGAGAAAAGGGGAAATGTGAGATTTATTACACTTTCACCTAGCAGGAGCATGGTACCAAAAGTACAAAGAGCTTGTTAACTCAAGGCCCTGTCTCTAGCTAGGCCTGACTGGGCTGGTTTAGAGATGACCCCTGCTGCTCCTGTCTCTGGCTTGCCTAAGGGAGGGGCTGGCCTCATTGATTTGCAAGCTCTCTTTGTTTACCTTCTCTGCTAATTGTCAGCACACTGGCAGCTAGGGGAGAGAGTGGGGTGGGAATTCCTTTCTCTTCTATTCTAAGTCTAAATTCTTAACTAATAATATTTCCATGGCTCTGACTATTCTTTCCCATATCAGTTCCATCCATTTTTCTTAAAATGACATAATTTTCTTCTTTATGGTTTGATTTATAGGATTCTATTGTGTGTATATCTACCACATTTCCTTCATTCATCTTTTGGTGGACAATTGGGTTGTTTCCATGATCTGACTATTGTGAATTGTGCTGCTTTAAACATGGATATACATGTTTAGCTATAGTGTTCTGACTTTAATTCTTTTGAGAAAATACTGAGTGGTATATCTGGGTCATATGGTGGTCCCATTCCTAGTCTTTTGAGAAAGTGTGGTCACCTAACTAGGCTACTCTCCAAATTTGCTTTCAGGCTTTGTATACATCAGACCTTTTTGTATTTTTCTTCTAGGAAGCTACTTTGAGAAAGTCAAAGTCTCTAAAGTATAGAGGAAAACACAACTGAAAGCTAAAACAATACATGACCGTGAAATCTTCTCTCCCAATTCATAGTAAAATGAGACATTTTTTAAAAATAAGAATTTGGGGATGTAAACTAGTTCATAAAGAAATGTATGAAGTAGCATGACTGCACCTGACAGTCTCCATGTGCCCTTAAATGTACAGTAGAATTCTATGGATTCCTAAATTGCCTTAATGTCTATTTTGAATTTATGATATTGCTACTAACCTTTGGATCTATACAGTTATCACTCTTTGGAAAAGCAAAATAAGCTTTAGGTCACATGCTTTTCAATTCCTGTGTAAATGGTATATAGCACCTGAAAGCTGTTTTAGAATTGCAAAGGATAAGAGATAATTCTGAATTATTGTTGGGGTCTTAGCCTGGCCAGCTAGACCTTGCCTCTAGATGGCGTCTGGCAGAGTGCCAGAAGTGGCTGCAGGTGGTAACATCCTAGGACTGCCCTATGCTAGTGCGCATGCACCAGTACACCCGGCTCGTGGCCGGCCCAGGTGAGAGTTGTATGAGGCACCTCCCTCATGGTTCAAGCCCTGTGTGGCTTTAAGAGCCTCCACCTCTTGCCCGGGAGAGAGAGGGTTGCTGGCTGGAGAGAGGTTGGTTGCAGAGAGGGTTGCTGGCTGGAAGGAGGTTTTGTTGCTGGATGGTTGCTGGAGGGTTGCTGGAGATTGATTGCTGGAAGGTTGCTGAGAGGTTGGTAGGATGCTGACGGGAGAGAGAGGTTATTGGGAGTCTGTTGGATTATAGTGTCCTTGATCCCAGAGAGAGTTGTATAATAAAGAGAAGTTTTAACCAGCAACGTTTAGTTATCATCTCCATTGGGGCCTCAGGGTCGAGGGTCCAGCTTGGGGGACGATAAATTATAGTATGTATCAAAACCATTGACAAACAAATACAAAGAAACCTTTGTTTATAGCTATTCAATAGCTGTTTTTGTCTAATGTGTTTGTTTCTTTAACTGCTGCTGACTTACACTAACAGTAGAGTAACCAGTATCTATTTGGCTTTTGTTAGGAGCATTTGTCCTTTTGTTTTGTTTTCCCTGAGAAAATCCAGGAACATATGACCAGTAATCAGTAATTGCAAATTTCTATTTCTGACAGGCAGGGTTTCCTCTTTCTGGCCTTTAAAGCCATTTAGCCTCTCCAGCCATTTACCCATCAGCAAAATGTAAATAGCTGAATTAATGTGAATAAAGTGCTTTGAAGATGAAAACTGTTCTGCACTGTAAGTGGCCACAGGATGTTTCTTCCTTTGTTGAAGAAACGTTTATTGAACTTCGTGTCAACTCTGTGCTGAGCACTTTAGAGATCACAGAGATGTACAAGACAAGGTCCCTGTCTGAAAGTCTTCACGCCAGCTAAGCCTCCTAAATTAGGCAGTTGTAACTGCTTCAATGCTGGGCTTGGTTAGAGATTACAAAACTGAGCTTGGTTATATCTTGAAAATATAATTTACCAAATAAAATGCTAAGTCATTACTCACAATGATAGAGTATGTAGCGTTCCACACAACCGATGTCACATCCCACGCCACACGGGGTAGGGCAAAGCGGGCCAGCCGCTTCACCTGTCGGGGCTGAGCGAGAGGTAGAGTGTCGCGGCCGGGCCCACCACCCTGGGGAGTCGAGGAAGCCCCCCCCCAAACCAGCACCGGCCGGGAGTCAAGTCAGCGGTCAGGCAGCGCCGCAGGAACTCAACTTTATTGGAACACACAATACCTTATTTGGGCAGGTGAGGTAGGGAGGTGAAGCCGGGGAAGGGGAGCCAATGGGAGCAGATCTCCTCACCCATAGCTGGGGGGGCGGGGGGGGGGAGGCCTGGAGGCCTTTCCTTGACCCACCCACTAGCTATCCTAGGTCTTAGGGGTCAGATTTCACCAAGAAAGGTCAGAGCCTGTGAGTGCCGAATGCCACATAACAAGAGCGATCCCTACAAGAGTAGGCATAGTAAAGTCTTGTCAGTGGTATTCAAATGAGTAGGTTGTTCCTGAAACACTAGTCTCTTCAAATGTTCCAGGACTTTACCCCATTAAATATTTGCCTCAAAGAATTTAAGATTCCTATAAAATTAACTTGAATTTCAGAAGTGCTCAACAGATGCCCAAAGATAGTTTCAAGAAGGAATGGGATTTTAAAATATGATACCTATCAAGCTACATTTGAATTAAATTGGACCCTGTTCACGCAGAAATATTTGGGTTATTACTAAATAATAGTCCTTACATGTGGAAAAGAATTGGCCACATTTCCAAGTCTCTGAACTCTGAGCCAACTGTATTATGTCATAGCCACTTCCTTCAAGACTCCTCATGGGAGAAACATAAAGAAGGATTGGGCAGAGTGCAAGTGGACTCAGAACCTTTTTGAAGTTCACAATGCTTATTAGTATATATATGGTTAATAATAAAAGCCGAAGCTGGGCGTGGTGACGCAAGCTTTTAATCCCAGTACTTGGGAGGCTGAGACAGGATCGCAGGTTCAAAGCCAGCCTCAGCTACTTAGTGAGACCCTGTTTCAAAATAAAGAATAAAAAATAGGGCTGGGGTGTAGCTCGAAGGTAGAATGCCCCTGGGTTTCATCCCCAGTACCGCAAAAATATAATAATAATAATAAAAGCCGAAATGTATTTAACCTAGAAAATTCCAAATTTGTTCTACTGTAAAGCACTTTTTTTAGGTGGGGGGAAGTTGATTGTGTATTTTTCTTTTCATGAAGACAGCATAGAGGACATAGTATGTAATAACATTCCTTGGAATAAAATTTGGGAACTACTTAATAGAGAGAAATCCCTTTGATTTTTTTTTTTTTTTTTTTCAGTACCGGGGATTGAACTCAGGGGCATTCTACCTCCAAGCTATACCCCCAGCCCTATTTTTTATTCTTTATTTTGAAACAGGGTCTCACTAAGTTGCGGAGGGCCTCACTAGGTAGCTGAGGCTGGCCGAGAACCTAGATCCTCCGGTCTCAGCCTCCCAAGTACTGGGATTACAAGCATGTGCCACCACGCCCTGCTCCCTTGATTTCAAATTAGGTTTTTAATCCAAGTCTTTTACTATTCTCTTACTCAATGAGCTGGATAGGTTCTTCCACCTCTGAGAAACAGTCATGGAAACTGGGGGTCCTATTTTTTTATGAGCTGTCTGTTGGTTCTTGCTTGGCTTCCTGACAAGAGGAAGCCTGAGGAAGAACATTGTTGCCCCTCTTACTAAAAACTCCATCACCTGCTATTTGTGAATACCATCAGAAGGTATTCACAAATACTTTTCTGGGTGGAACAAGAGAATTAAGGGAAGTTTTGAGCCCTCTGTACAGAGGCCTGGAGCACAGGGCCATTAAGAATATCTTTTAGCCAGGCACCATGCTCATGCCTGTAATCACAGTACTTGTGAGACAGACAGGAGGATCTCAGGTTCAAAGCCACAATACAGGCAACTTAGACCCTGTTTCAAAATAGAAAGACAAAAAGGACTGGATGTAGCTCAGAGATAGAGCACCTTTGGGTTCAATCCCCTATACCTCACCCCCCAAAAAGAGAATATGGAAAAACAGAAATATTCATTTCTAAGCATGTCAAAGCAAGGGAAGGACATCAGTAGAAAGATGTATGCAACTTGGGAAAACTTAATTACTAGCTCTAAGTTCTCTTTTCTGTTAAATGGGAATAATAACCTGCTTATAAAGCTGTTATAAAAGGATAGATGAAGTAACCTGTGTGCTTATCATAGTACCTGGGCAGCAATCTAGTGAGACCCTGCTTCAAAACAAAAAAGAAAAAGTGCTGGGAGTGTAGCTTGGAGATAGAATGGCCCTGGGTTCAGGTGTGTGTGTGTGTGTGTGTGTGTGTGTGTGTGATATTTAGGTTCATTTACTGATCAACTATGAAGCATTTTCATTATATTTTGAAGTCAATTTAAGTAAAAATTCTAAACAACATTAAGACTTTCTTCCTGGCATCAAATGGGTACTTTTACCATTGTTTACTTCAGCTGTTTATGGAGTAACCAAAGTGGCTTCTTTAATACCTGGTCAGTGCCTCATCTTAATGTGACTGTCTTTAATTTTTACATGGTAAGTCTATAAAGACTACCTTTATTCAAAAGCAATCAGATTGGTCCATCAACTCAGTTTCATATTCCATTTCATGATGTTTATGAAACTTAGCATGTTATTTAAGTAAAATAAAAATTAGTATAACTTGTTAACTCTTTTTCTTTTCTGGATATCTGATAATTATTTTATTTTAATGCATCACTTCTATATAAATTTGAATTTAATTTTCTACATTTTTGTGTGGAAGAAATGCTGCTCTTTAATTATATTCCAGTGGAAATATGCCAAGACAGTAGAATTCTCAGCATCTTGCCTTGCTAAATTATATCCAATTTTAGAGACATAATATATATGAAGTAGTCAGAACTATGTCTAATTATTTAGTTTTAAACAGAGATAAAATAAGAGCTCTGAACAAATAAAGTTGACTCTGTTTCCTTCTTGTTTTCCATCAGCTGGACTCCAAGAAAAAATGTTTTATTATTCCAATAATTATTTAAAAAGTGAGGCATTTGGATAGAACAATTTCTTTCATTTGTTTGGCTGTCTGTGTCATCAGCTAATAGATTGGCAAAATCATAATAGTTTCCTTTGAGTTTTACCACCCTCAGGATTAATTTGCTTCAGTTTGGTTTGCTGCTCATGATACCTTTATTCATTCTTTAATGTTATGATTATAACAATCTTTGGTTTTAAATAATTCATATTGTCTTGGGGTACTCTTTTTGAGCATCAAATATGTATACAGGAATCAGAATAAGATTTATTTTATTTTATGGCATTCATTTTATTATTGTAAGAGGCAAATCATCTTTATCTTCTTAGAACTCCACCAATATAAATATCTGTGTAAACATTTGTAATTTAAACCCTGCCTTTCATTGCAAAAAAAAAAAAAAAAAAAGAATGAAACCTTCCACTAACATTTCCCAGTGTTACTGTGTGAACTGAGATACTTTCAAATGTAAAAGAAGGAAATTTAACTCAATCTGGCTAAAGCATCAGAGCACATGGACTCAAGAAGAGTAGGAGATGAAAAATGTCATCATGACTCCTTGTCTTTCTCCTTCTCTTGTTCCATTTTTCAGTACTCTGTCCTAGTACCACCCATCTCATGTCTTCTAGGATATATCTTTTCAATTATAGCCTCTATCATGTGCCAGGCAATGTGGAGCAAGACAAGCATCCTGTTCTCAGAGTAAAGATCAAAGATATCTCTGCTTGGCTCAGTAGCTTTAAAAATATTTGATCAGGCTGCCATGCCTTAATTTTTTTCTCCTATCCAGGTAACCAATCTTTCAGCTATTTTACATATGGTCAAAGAATAAGGGAAGAATGAAAGTAACAGAAGAATATAATCAAGATAGTCAAAGGAGCCTATTTATTTATTTATTTATTTATTTATTTATTTATTTATTTATACTAAGGATTGAACTTAGGGACATTCTATCTCTGAGCTACACTACCAGCCCTTTTTATTTTTTTATTTTGAAGCAGGGTCTCACTGAGTTGCTAATGGCCTTGCTAAATTGCTCAATCTTTCTGTCTAGGCCTCCCAAGTGCTATAATTACAGGCATGGACCACTATACCCAGCTAGGAGAGTTATTTTACTAAGCTCATTTTGCTTGCTGCTCCTTGGTATTTATAAGCTCTTTGCCATCAGGTTATTCTGAAAATTGCTCTTCTCTTTCCTGAGTCCTTTTCTTTTGCTTTATATTGTATCTCATCTTTATTGCATATAGAAGAAAATGTGAAGCGATATTTTTC
The DNA here is from genome assembly GCA_004027655.1 of Graphiurus murinus. NCBI lineage: Eukaryota > Metazoa > Chordata > Mammalia > Rodentia > Gliridae > Graphiurus > Graphiurus murinus. The sequence continues at coordinate 30,807 of PVLC010014127.1, read as the reverse complement.
TACTATTCAATACTTAAGAGTTATTTCTGATGGAATAAAAAACAAAACATGAAGACTTCATATTATATTTACTATTGTTCCATAGCATAGTCATAACACTTCCTGGTCTTTTCTATTTTGCTGTTCTTGTGTCCCCTATGTGGAGAGATAAGTGATAAGATGTATGGCTAGGTATCTTGAAGACATATTAGACCAATACCTGTGGCCAGTTTCCTGAGAATTCCTGATGATGATATGAAAAAGGTGAGAAGAGATTAGTGAATTTTAGAAAGCTCCACTCTGAAGAACTCAAAGCTAGGCCAAATTATATTTAAAGTGTAAATAGTTTTCAGAGTCCTAGTTCAAGAGACAACAACAAAACCCTTTATGTTTTTTTTCAAACATTGTTTTCATCAGGTTTTAAAAACTTTTAGATAAGGTATGATTTAGAAATGCTTTGAGTTTTGCTTTTTACTTTTTAATTAGAGCAGTGATTTGGTGCAAAGGTAAAGTATTAAATAATGTACTTTTAAAAAGAACTTTATTTTACCTTGCCCTTTTTTAATGTTCCCCCACATTTAATCTCAGATTTGGTAGTTGCCATATGTTCTGTGGATAGGCTCTGATTTACATTAACTCCCCAGTGGGTGGAGGAACCAAGAGTGATGGGGGAACTGCAATGCAAAGCTATTAAATTTACATTTACTGATAATCATTTCAACTCCTGGTAGACAGCCTAATTGGAAGCACAAAGAGGATGCTCATGAGAATCATGGTCATATAACTTGCCCAATGACTTTCAGTAAGGCATATATATATGGTTTGTGAAAGCTCATGGTTTATTGGGAGAGTAAATATTATTGCAGCTTAAATTTTCTTGTGCCATTTCCAACTTAGGATTTATTCCATATAATTTAATAAAATATATAATTTAAAGAAATGAAACAAAAATGTGATCAGCATCTTCCCATCCTGTCTTTTTGAGACAGGAAGCCAATATATAAGCTCCTTAAAACACCAAAAACTAATCTAAAGCTTTTTCTATGCATAGCTTCCATTAATGTTAATGGCTTTTCTGGGCATAGTTTCTATTAATGTTAATGAGATGCCCTCTAGAAGAAAAGAAAACGGATATCCATTTGCTTCAAGTATTTTCCAGTATAGGCTGAGGAAGAATGCCTACTGATAAAAATATACTGACCATAAAGACAGGAAATTATTCACCTTCTATTTTTGTTTTCATTATATCTTAGTTGCTGTTCTCAAGTTGTATTTCCTTGAAATCTACAGGAAATACAACTATATGTGTTGTATCAGCAATACCAGTTTTTTATGCAACCAAAGGTCACCCTTCTACTTAGTATATTACGATACGATTTTTCTTTTATCTGCTGATTTGCATCTGTAGTTACCACTTAGAGTGCATGTTACAAATGATAGAGCAATAGTTAAATATGAAGGAGGGGAATTACAGTCAGAAAAAAAGGACAGGAAAAGTGTATTTCTTGACATTTATTCAGACACATCTGGAGCAGAAAGAACAATGTTCGAATGTGTGCTGCATGCCCAGTGTGTCAATTTCTGTATTAAAATTGTATGCTGAAAAGGGCGTTTGGTTGAAATCCTGCCTACTGGCAGTGTTTTAATAATCTTGATGCCAAAATGGATGGGATTCTTTTTTATTCCTAAGACTGTAAATTTTCTTTTAATGCTATCGTTCCTTTATTTGTTCTGTTCAATGCCCTCTTGAATAAAATAGCATATTTCTCAATGTAGTAAACAGGTCACTCATAGGTCATTTGTAATTTCCTAAAACAAAATGCTAGCATGTGTTAAAAAAATGTTATGCTATACCATGGAAAAGTGCAGGAAAATGATAAATAGTATGAACTCCTTCAAAAAGGTCATTTTGAAAAATAAACCAGGTTCTTTTGCATTACCCTGGTATGAATGTGGGCATATATGTGTGCATATTAACTTCTATAGGAATTTTTCCCTTTTTAAAATTTTCTTTATTACTAATTGACATCCCATCTGCAACTTGGTATTCATGTCTCTAGATCAGCATATAAATGGAAAGTTCATTAACTTTGAAGCTTAGCTATACCATAAAGTATTAATATTAAAGCTGGAATCTTAATATGTTTTTATGGAAGAAGGCATCATTGTTTTTCATTGCTCTCTTGTCACTGGGTTGCCCCAGTTTTATGTCTTTTCAGTTTCTGGCTCAGTTTGAAAAAATTTCTTGAAAAAGAAATAACTACATTCCTGTTATCCCCAGGATTTTGTATTCTGTCAGTCCCTGTTCCTGGCATGAGGACAGATTTATAATTTTATATGCTTAAAGGTACATGAGAGAGAAGATTCTAGAGGTACATTTCTGTGCTAATAAAATATATTGAAATGGAAAAAATATGTTTTTCAAATGTAGAATTTATATTTAATTGCTACTCCTAAATTTAAGATTGCTGAAAATCAACAAGGTGATTTGATAGGCAATGTTAATGTCACGTTTTTAATAAAAAGATTATAGGATGATTATAGATAGGTACTACATGAGTGGTCAGAATATCAAGGAGTAGAGACAACTCCAAAATAGGAATGTTTATATTAGTCTGTGCATATACATGTGAAACAATAGCAGAGTATATGAATATAAAGAGAAACAGTGAATGTTCAAATAATAAATGTCTGATGAGTTATGAATCAATGGTTGAAAAAGCTCAAAGGGTCTAAAGAACTAGAAGCTGAGATCATAGCAGAAGATTATTATGGGGTCTTTTTAAAACATTTTGAGATCAAAGCTGTGGTAGTGGGAGAGAAAGACAATTTCAAACATTTTAAATTAATTTGTTATATATTTACCCAAAAACAATTTTATATAATAAGATGTATAATTCCACTTATAAGACAATCCAAAAATGATGAAAATACAAGATGAATGGTCCTAAGAGCCTGGGGCAAAGTGGGGAATCGACCACCACTGGACACAATGAAATTTTTGAAGGTAATGCAAGTGGTTACCTAAGTGTGTGCATTTGTCATAATAACTTACTGGGAGCTTTAAAGATTCATAGTCCTCTATTATTTTTGGGTGGTTCCATTAACAGTGGTAAGAAGTGAGCTTTCTTGAGAAACCCTCTATAATCTCTATTGAAATATCAAAAATTTTATGAAAAATTATGTTCAGAATACTAGACAACATCAGTATAAAATAAATTTGGAATGCAACTCTAAATTTTGGTTACCTGTGTAGATAAGCTCTATCAAGAGTTCAGAATTTAGTTAAAGGATATAATATTTTCATTTTTCTTATTAAGGTTAACAGCAACTAACCATCAGCATCAATTCTCTGTCCTCATCTCCCTGGAGTACAAGCAGCATTTTACATCATTAACCATTCCTCTTCCTAAAACAGTTGCTCACTTGTTTTCTAGACCTGTATGCTTTCCCACCTTTTCTTCTGCTCTTCTTTTGGCTTCTCCTCAATCTTCTTTTCTGATTCTTCCTCTACTCCCTGATTTTTTTCATTTGTTTTTATACTTTAATTAGTGCATTGTAATTATCCACCAAAGTGAGATTCCAAGTCATACAAACAAACATGCACACAGGTTTCGGTGTGTTTACTTTCAGGTCACACCTTCTACCCACCACTCCCCATACATAATAGTGAAATTGGTAGAAATGCCTTCATACATGGACACAGCATAATTTGAACTGTTTCTTTCACTATTTCTTCCTTTCCCCCTCCCACCTCCTTTTCCCTATCTCCTTCTACTATTCTATTAGAGACCTATAGATATTAGATCTTGGTGTTTCTTTTCACTATTTATACTCATGTTCCTGGAGATCTCATTCTCTCCTATGGCTTAAATATCATTTGGATGTGATACTACCAAATTTCATCTTCATATCCTAAATTCTTATACCTTGTTTATTACCCAAGCTTGTACAAACTTCAGTTGTCTAATTAATCTGATATTCCTTTCAAAATCTAGTCATTTCACAATATCCTTCTTCAAAGATGCAGTCCATGATTCTTGTTCTATTTCAAGGCTTTGAAAACACCTGCAATTCTTCCTTTTACCCACTCTTTCCATCTAATATGTCAGCTATTCTTATTGGCTCCACCTTAATATGCCTTGATATTAGATATAAAATCTAACAGATTTTAACTACTTATCACTATTTGAATAATCTAATAATTGTTCTTTGTATCTGTGCTTTAGACTCCCTTTGGTCTGCTTCCAAGGAATCTGAGAGCAAACTTTTAAAAATCTTAATTCAGATTGTATCATACACTCAGAATCCTCCACTTCTCACCTCTATGGCCTTTCCTGGTCAAAAATGCATTCCTCTATTTTTTGTTTTCTGTTTTTACCTAGCCTCCTTTGATCTTTGCAACATCACCTTAGTAGAGAGGCTTTCTCTGGCTACTTTCTTCTATGGCCACCTGTTCACATTTCTTTTACCCCATTCTTATGCTGTATATTCCATTTATTTTCTGTTTCCTAATTCTAGAGTAAAAACTCCAGAAAGGTAGACATTTTCATGTGCTTGTGCTGTGCTGTATTCTGGCATCTGGAAAAGTTCCTGGGATATAACAGATACTCAGTAAATATGGGTTGAGTGAATTTGAAAAATTACTCAATGAATTAGGTTCTGTGAATTCTTTGGTATCTAATTTTTTAGAGAAAAAGGGGAAGAAATTTTTTTTTCTGGGATGAATTTCTCAGGAAAGGTCTAATAAAAGAAAATAAGCCTGCTGTCTGGCATGTAGAATGATCTCAATAGATGTACTGGACAAATAAGTGAAAGAATGAATTCATTTAATGTCTGTATGTAAACCTAGGGATCATAAAAGTTCACCTGGTTACTTGATGATTTAATGGGTATTTGGGGAAAAGCATATCATAAACCTGTTCCTGCCTTTGGATGAAGTCAGATTTCTCAAGGAACATAATAGTTGCTGTCTCTCTTGGTCCTAATGAGTCTTTGTCCTAACAAGTTTTGTGGCACTTTCTGGAACATAGTCTTCTGCTAGATGTTTCTGTGCATACTTCTATTTCAGCAGGTCATCTCAGATTATATTAATGTCTTTAAAACAGTCACATATGATGAACAGAGCCCTATGTTTTGTGAAAATAGTGAGTGGGGAAAAGATTAAAGTGCACTTGAGTCATCTCTTCAGTAGAGGCTACTGGAAAGAGATCTCCTTGCCAATCAGCCTGAGATAATTAGAGCAGTCAGATGTCAAGCTTTGCTGTGGATCTCATTAATGCAGTTCCTCAGGGAGGGATTCTTTTTTTTTACTTGGGAAAATTGGGCTTTGCTCTTAGGAACACTGAAGAGACATCTTCCAGCCTTGAGCGAAGATATGAGATTCCCCATTATCACCTCTGGTATTAGAAGAGAAGGTACTTTTGATTCATTGTCACATTGAGATGAATGAAGAAAGATGCTTCTCAACAAGTATGAATAGATTTTGGTAAACAAATGGAATTTTTTAAGGGATATTTAAACAGCAAGTGTATCTGCTTTCATGCATCTTGACTGTCTAAACTTGAAGGACAATCTTTAGTTGTTTTTAGCATATGTTATTGATGTAGGATAGAAGAAATAAATAGGTAGAAAGGAGATGGACAGGAAGGAAAAGTAAAATATAACTTTAAAATAAGAACCTGGGGCTGAAATGCTTCAGCCTCTACTACATAAACCAGTTCTCTTTCCCAAATTCCTGGGAAATCTATAAATCCTATAATTAATTAAAAGAAACTATAATTGCCCTGTGCATTGATAACAGGATAGATATTTTGAGAAACCTGTAATTTAGGGTACTCTCTAGCTTAAGACCTTAAGGTTGACCAGACCACCAGGAACTACCTTGGGACTACTGAACTGAGATCATCCACCCTAAAGCTGACCAGACTACCAGACCACCGTGAATTGCCTCGAGGACTCCCGGACTGAAATTACACTCACATACCTCCTCTAGCCCTCCCTCCAACCCCCATGAAAGTCCCCTATAAGAAAAGAACCCTGCACTTCCCCAGCTGCCTTCCTCATCTTAAGGTGGCCTGCATTCTCTCCTGGAAGGGTATTTCTTCCCCTTTTCCCCAAATAAACCTCTGCCCATGTCTCTCACTGGCAGGTGCTGAAGTTCTTTTCCATCATGTTAGCAAAGGACTCTACACTCTACAGATCCTAAGTTCCTGAATTGGGGACTCACTTCAACTTTATCAATTGATCTTTACAAATGGTCCGTAGCTTACCCAAAATCACCCTAAAATACTTTAATGGAAATATAGGTTTTGTGGCATCAGTGGTTACTATAGTTTTGTTGACCAATAAATGCAAAGACTCATTTTTCATAACATAAAATCTGTATTATAACAAATTCCCAATGGAGATAATGTTTATGGGCAGTAGTATTATCAAATCAATACATTCAATTTAAGCTACCTATTTTAATGAAACATAATATATGTTTCATAAAAAAAAAATATATATATATATATATATATATATATATTTTTTTTTTTTTTTTTGCGGTACTAGGGATTGAACTCAGGGGCATTATACCTCTGAGCTATACCCCCAGACCTATTTTTTATTCTTTATTTTGAAACAGGGTCTCACTAAGTTGCGGAGTGCCTCACTAAGTAGCTGAGGCTGGCCACGAACCCAGATCCTCAGCCTCCCAAATGCTGGGATTACAGCCGTGTGCCACCACGCCTGGCTACATACATTTATATTTAAACAACAACCTAAGACTGTGGGAAAAAGATGTTTTCACTTTCACATTATACATAGCATATACCTCTGTTACACAGACAGGGGCATTCTAACTCTGAGCTACATCCCCAGTCCTATTTTGTAATTTTTATTTTGAAACAGGGTCTCACTAAGTTTCAGAGAGCCTCATGAAGTAGCTGAGGCTGGCCACAAACCCAGATCCTCCATCTCAGCCTCCCAAGTACTGGTATTACAAGCGTGCACCACCACGCCCAGCTCAGAATGTCTATTTTTTATTTATTTATTTTTTGTGGTACTGGGGATTGAACTCAGGGGCATTCTACCTCGGAGCTACAGCCCCAGCCCTATTTTTTATTCTTTATTTTGAAACAGGGTCTCACTAAGTTGTGGAGTGCCTCACTAGGTAGCTGAGGCTGGCTGCGAACCCAGATCCTCTGGTCTCAGCCTCCCAAATTCTGGGATTACAAGCATGCGCCACCACGACTGGAAGAATGTCTATTTTTTATTTTTATTTTTATTTTTTTGCGGTACTGGGGATTGAACTCAGGGGCATTCTACCTCCAAGCTATACCCCCAGCCCTATTTTTTATTCTTTATTTTGAAACTGAGTCTCACTAAGTTGCGGAGTGCCTCACTAGGTATCTGAGGCTGGCCACGAACCCGGATCCTCAGGTCTCAGCCTCCCAAATGCTGGGATTACAAGCGTGCGCCACCACGCCTGGCGGATGTCTATTTTTTAAAAAAGTAATCTTTCTTAAAAAGTTCTGAGGATGAAGTTAACATGTTTATCTTGAAAAGTAAACTGATAACAATATTATGATTAATAGTTTGCTAATATCTGGTTCCTGGACTTTGGGCCTACCTTTTGCCCTAGTATTTATACACACATGTGTGTGCATAGATGTGGGGATATTTGTATGTAAGTATATGCATGTATTTGGATACTTGGATGCTTTTCAGAATGGCCTAATCATATTTCATAAAGGTATGGTATGAAGCCAGTATGGTGACACATGCCTATAATCTCACTTGGGAGACCAAGACAGGAGGATCACAGATTCAAGGTCAGCCAGACCTGCAGGAACTTAGTAAGATCCTGTTTCAAAACAGCAGAAGTAGAATATCCCTGGATTCAATCCCCAGTACCAAAACCAAAACAAAACAAAAAGGTGTGACATATAATTCCTTTTTTTCTAATTTTGAAATTTTATTGATATTTTCCTCTACTTTACATATGCTCTCTTGGAAAGCACGCTACAAATCAGAATGCACCAAGGTTGCATTTACATGAAAAACAATTGAGAATAATTACAAAACTATTAAGTTGTCTATTTATTTGACTCTTTATTGTTGGCTTTTTGATCAAGAATCCAGCAAGAATATATTAGCGGTTGCTCCCAGCAGAACACAAGATGGAATTCACAAGAACTGAGTGCCTTAAAGGACTCCAGTTCCTTTCTTATAGTAAGTCAAATATATGGCTGAACATTTTTCTAAAACCAAACCTATAGAAAGAGCTTATTTATGTTACTTATGATAATGCTTTTTTTGTTGTTGTTGTTGTTGTTTCATTCTTCTTAAGTACTAGTGGAAAATTATTAAGAGCAAACCTGAAAGATAAAAAATGATTCAAATATAGAAAAATGACATTAAAATAGATTGGTTAGGTAGCATGTGCCAGGATTGATAGGTGAACTAGGAGGTTTTGTATACATCCACATATTTTAGCTCCTTTTGCCTTGTTAGCTGAATTGGGATTTTAAAACAAAATCTCTTGAGCTGTTTTTCTACTCTACCTGGAAAAGATACTTTTCACATTTTATATTCAAATGATAGATTTTTTTTTAAAAAATGAACCTCTCTTTCTACTTTTCTCTGCTTATGGTAAGGTTTTGCATCTCCCTAATCTCTGCCACAGGCTTTAGACATGACAAAGAAAGCTCTGAGAAAAGACACTGTGAAGCTGAGATTTCATTTCTTTTGATGTTTTCCAGAAGGACTTATATCCACACTTAATTGTGACCTCTGCTTACCATCCCCAAATAAAGGAAGGCCCTAAGATGTTTACCCTAGGAATACCTTTAACAGGAAAAATATCCCATAAGAAAATGGGAAAATGTGGTTTGTTTGTATTCTTTTGTTTAAAAATTTTTAAAAAGATTTTTCTTAGGACATCTAGCCTTTCAAAAAATGAAAACATATGTAATGTTCAGACATTTTGGCAATGTTTAGACATTTTGGCAAAGTGACTATTTTAGGATTAAATCTCAGATGCTAATTTTCGGGATAATATGTGGAGCCATTCTAACTTGGGCCAGATGAGCAGCACAAAGCTCTCAGTATCATAGAGACAGGAAACTCTAGTTCTAAACCAACTGGCAAATGCAAGTCTAAAGCTTATCAGAAAGTCTGTAAGACCACCTAAAAATACAACAAGTTAATACACAGGTCTGCCTCTTGACATGCAGCCTTTCCCAAACAAAAATTAATGTGGTTTTAAACTCTGCCTATGTACAAAGAAATCCTTCTGCAGTAAATTAAAATGTGTTCCAGACTTAAGTTAGGAGAAACCTATGATGGTTTACATCACTGTCCATTCTGCAGCCAGTAGAAATAAAATCTGAAGCTCTGACTGCCTTAGTAGCCACTAAGAAGAGATTCCAGATCTCTTGAGACCAGTAGCTCAGAAGTTCACTGCTGTGGTTTCTGAAAATAGTGATAGAACCTTCTTTTGAATGTAAAGAAAACAAAGTCAAACACAGAGCCACACTCTGTGTTTTGTTGAGCTACTTGTAAGAGAACTAGAGAATAGAAAATTTTATTTAGCAGAATAATGCAATTTTTTTCCAGCTGATAAACACTGTTTTCAAACTACCATTCCAATTTTTGTCCTAAAACACACATGCATCATGCCTAGCCTATGATTTTAGAAAGCCTGGGCAGGAGGACGCTCCATATAATTTGTATTCAAATTATGTAGTGATTTAAGAAGATAGATCTTATCCATGAAGATTCTCTGCACATAATAACCTTGCTACTCAAGGTGTCATCTGCAGACTGGTAAAAATCAAGATCATCAGGGAACTTAAGAAAAATGTAGGATTTTAAGTTTTACCCCAGATCTACTGAATCAGAATCCCTGCCCTACAATTCTGCTTTTCGGTATTGTCACTGAGGGACACATTCTATTAAATACAACATTGGAACTTACTTCTACATTTTCCCATAAACACCTTTATCTTCACATTCATATGCTAAACCACAATTGTGTTCTTTTGGAAGGGAGCAAGTTCTTACAGTAGAAAAAAAGAACACTTAAGTCTTTATTTAATTTATTTCCAGCATCAGCTTGTAAAAATCCTGCCAATGCTGTAGAGTCTAGACAATACCATAAAAAGTAATTACATTCAATTTCTTAACAATACGGGCCATGAGCCAATTCTAGTTTTTTTCCACAATAGGAATGCTGGCAAATGTATCATATATTTTTGTCTCACTCTTGTCAAAATTTACAGTGGATTTTTTTTTCTGACAGCCTGAGGCTTTATGATTTGGCTCACTGAATCGTTGAGAAGTACTCATTGAAACTCTTCCAGTGGCTCTGAAAAGGCAGACATACAAATCAATTGTTTAAAATACTATCTAAAACAGATTTTTTTGAGCCACAAAGCAGGAAATTATTCTTGGAAGAAGGTGTAATTGTTTAATATTTGCCTTTGCAGCCTATTTTTAGTGTTTGCCTATTGCGTATCATATATGCTTTATTATAAATATATTTTCAAACAGTGATTTCTACTTTTTAGTCTCAAACATGTGCTTCACAGAAATGCTTGTATTACATATTCACCATTTATACTTATATTTAAATTATGGATTGAAGAGCAGAGTATGGAAATCCTTCCCAACTCTATTATCCACTCTCTTTATCTGTAGGTTAAAAAATTTTAATGGGAACACCTAATAATTTTATAATTGAAAATTTGTTTCTATTTTGCACACTTTAGAGATTTTGCAGACTTAAAGAAACTCCATAAATCTAATGCATGTTTATTGTTTTATCATCCTCAATTTTCAACGTGAAAACAGTAGGATGTGAGCTGAAAATATTTCCGCATATATCATCTTTTGGTTCTTATTTTCTTATCTAAACAGATTCTGATTAAAAAAAAATCAAGCATTCTGATAATGCCTGCTTTTCCCTTTGTTCTCAAGGCTTTTTTACAGCCAAAAACATTAAACACATGTGCACATAGGCAATTTTCTATATTTTTGTGACTTGGTGAAGAAAACCATAAAAAGATTACTTCCCATTGACACCCATCTCTCCCCATTAGATATTAAAAAGGTCCAGGGATTTTAAAATCACTTTTAGTTGGATGCATCTCAGGCAAAAAGCAGCATCTAGTCAGAAATATTTAAAGAAAAACAATTTGTGTCAATGGCATAAGCTGCATTCTTATACTTGAGAAAAGTGTCTCTCTCATACTGCATATTTTTAAAACTGTTCACTTGATTTTCCAGAAAATATTTTGAAATACCAGTATCAAAGAATTGGGTTGGTATAGGATTTTGCCTTTCCTCTGAAGAGGAGATATGGGGAAGAAACAAAGATGTTCTTTGATTTACTAAAGCTTCCAAATCTATAAATGTCCCAGTGTTCCTCTTTTTTTTCTCCTTCCTTCCTTCCTTCCTTCCTCCTCCTCCTCCTCTCCTCCTCTCCTCCTCTTCCTCCTGTTTCTCTCTCTTTCTTTATACCTTCTTTTCATGGTACTAGAGATTGAACCCAGGGGTGTTCTACCTCTACACCCTTAGCCCTATTTTATTTTTTATTTTGAAACAGAATCTCACTAGGTTACTGAGTTTCACTAAGTTGCTGAAACTGGTCTCAAACCTGAATTCTCCCGTCTCAGCCTCTCAGGATTACAAGCAGGTACTCCCAAGCCAGGCTCTAGTGTCCTTCTTTTAAGTATGCAAAGTAGTTTTAGTAACTTACTCTGAGAAAACTTCTGCATATCCTTTTCTAGTAGTAATCTGACCCTTTGGAAATCCCCACATAATTTGGGAAATGCTTCCAAGGTCTAATTTCAGTTGACACATTTAAATGTATGATTTCTTTTCATTGTGAATACCTTCTTTCCCTCACCACCTCTTCCCCAAACATAGACAAAGGCTTAAACTGATAATTTGTGTTTCTTACTGCTGATTTAACACTTTAGGTTGTATTTCTAATTACCCCTATGAGGTTTGAATAATAACTTTAACCTCAGTGAGTTTTCCCAGCTTCCCAGTCATTTATTAGAGGCTTCAAGATTGTGTCATAAAAAGTGCTGTTAAACTTCAATTGCTGTAGACAAGCCAGTTGTAGAGCAACAAAAACTGCATAGCTTTTTACAGTATCCCAGAAAGAGATGCAAGTAATTATTTCTTCAGCCTGCAATGTATTACTTTGTATTAAATATGGTTAGTTACAATAAAAAAGAGAGGTCAAGTCTTGGGAAAGTTCCGGGCTATATCTTCAGGCATATTTGGAAGGGTTCAAAAACCAATTAGAAAAAAAAAAAAAACCTAACCACTAGTATTAAAAAGTTAGAAAATACACTTATTTATCCCTAAGATTGAAAAAAAAATCACTTCTCAATAAGTCTTTTAATTGGGCAGACTGCTTATAAATTGAATATAAATACACATATGTATGTAATTCTGATATGGTAGAAAAACTCTTGCCTCTGTTTATATTGGACATATATGAGCAGTTTTGAATAAATATTAAATAAAATGAGTGAGGCATAAAGTTGTCATATTCCAGAAGTGAACCTGACTTTTCTACCTTTATTGCTTTTCCTATTGTTTTTGTTCACCTGAATGATCCTGTTCCCCCAGGATAGGCAGTGTAGGCATTGGTGCACCACTGGCTATGCCTTAAGACAGGCTTTGTTCTGTGACCTTGAAAAAGTTATTCACCATACAAGGTCTCAAACCATTAACAAAATGGATATAATAATGTTTCCCTTTATTAGTTTGATGTGAAGAAATATACATCAACTGTTTATACTATTTCATTATCAGAATTAGTGCTCAAAATATTGATTCTTGCTGTTATTATATTAGCCTAAATGAACATTTGGGTACTCTCAGAAATTTGTTTCTTTCATAATCCTACTGTGAATTTCTTTGACATGTGCATGTATATACATATATATGCATATACTCATATATATATGTGTATACTTATTTTTAGAGCAGTTTTCGTTCATGACAAAATTTAGCAGTAGGTGCAGAGATTGCCATACAACCCCTGCTCAATCGATGTGAAGCCTGCCTCACCATCAAACATCATTCACAAGAGTGGTACTTTTATTACAAGTGATAAACCTACTTTGAGACACCATCATCCAGAGTTCATGGTTTACCTTATGGTTCAGTCTTGGTGGTGTACATTCTGAGGGTTTTGACAAATGTATCATGACTTGTATTCCTCATTATAGTATGATACATGTAGTTTTACTGCCTAAAAATCCTCTGAGTTCTGCCTACTTATACCTTCTTACCCTCTTGGTCCTAGCAACCACTGATTCTTTTAATGTTTCCATAATTTTGTCATTTCCAGAATGTCACACAGCCATCTGAGATTGATTTCTTTCTTTTATAAATATGCATTTACGGTTGTCTCATGTCTTTTCTTGGCTTGATAGCCTATTTCTTTATTGCTGATTAGCATTTCATTGTTTGGATATACTAAAATTTGTCCATTCACCTACTGAAGAAGATCTTGTTTGCCTCTAAGCTTTGGCATTAATAAAAAAGTTGTCATAAACATCCATGTATAGGTTTTTGTGTTCACATGAGTTTTTAGCTCATTTGATTAAAACCAAAGAACATGATTGCTGGATTATATTTTAAGTGTATACTTAGTTTGGGGAGAAATTGCCAACATATTTTACAAAGTAGCTGTACTATTTTGCAGACTCACTGGCAATCAATGAGAGTCCCTCATTGTTCCGTATACTCACCAGTGTTTGGTATTGTCAGTGTTCTGGATTTTGGCAACTCTAGTAGTGTATAGTGTTATCTCATTATTTACATTTCCCTAGTGGCATATGATTTTGAGCACATTCACATGTATATTTAACATCTGCATATCTTCTTAGGTAAAGAAGATAGGTCAAATATTTTGTCCTTCTTTAAATTGAATTGTTTGTGTTCTCACTGCTGAATTTAAGAGTTCTTTATGTACTTTGGCTAGAAGTACTTGTCTGTAGTATACTTTTTGTACATCATTCATTTTAGGGCCTTGCATTGATGTGCAAATGCTTTTTGTGTGTGTGGAATTTACCTTCAAAATTGAGAAAAGGTCCTGAATTTATTTTGTATTCTGTTACCCCACATACTTTTCTATATGCATAAAAATTATCTATAATGCTTAATTGACCAATTCAATGATTAATGTCCAATAAAAGTCATTTCAGTGTAGTGATATCCAAAATTTAGGCATCATGGGAAAGTCCAAACTAGTGGTGTCAGGCAACACTTGATGAAAATTATGATTCTCCTCCTGTCCCATTTTTCAGCATATTAAGATGAATTATATAAGAGCATTAAGGAAAAAGAAACTCACTAAAAGATAGCTAAGAAATTCTAGGATTGGACATAAACTTTCCACAGGCTTTTGGAAGTTGAGGGAGTTGCAGGTAGATATCTGTATAGATAAGATTGTGGTCATTTGATTTTAGAAAAATGTCTCAGACAGAGGCAATTTACAAGGAATCCTTTTTCTGGTATAGAATTTGAAACTTCCATGACAAAAAATTACTGTAGTAATAATGAAAAGTAGATAATAGATAATTCATCCAAAAACATGTTTATTTTCTACCATGTTCTGCGAAATTGTGGAGTAACCACAGGTTAATTAGACACAGATGTACTCAGAAAGCTTCGTAGTCCTAAGGGGATGAAGAGGTGGGCAGTAGTGTTATGCGCAATCATGAAAGAAAAATGAATTTTGGCTACAAGGGCTTAAGTGATTGATTCATCTAACAGATATGAAGCATTTACTGTGTCCAGGTTTCATGCCTGATAATAGGGCTTCAGGTATGAGTTGTAAAGCTCTCATACTTTCTTTTTTTTTTTTTTTTTTTTTTTTTTTTGTGGTACTGGGGATTGAACTCAGGGGCGTTCTACCTCTGAGCTATACCCCCAGCCCTATTTTTTATTCTTTATTTTGAAACCGTGTCTCACTAAGTTGCGGAGGGCCTCACTAGTTAACTAAGGCTGGCCATGAACCAGGATCCTCCAGTCTCAGCCTCCCGAATGCTGGGATTACAAACCTGAGCCACCACGCCCGTCTCTCTCATACTTTTAAGATCTTCTCTGAGCAAAAGTTAGATCCAAGAGTAGTGAGAGCTTCAGGAAAGAATCTCAGGGAAGATAATGTTGAAGAGATACCTTTGGAATTGGTATCAAAGGAGAGTCAGGATTAGAATATTTGGCATAGTGAACAGTGAAAGGGGAAGCAGATTGCAGACACTGATTACAGAGATGGCATAGGCACCTTCATCTTATTTTCCAAAAGACAAAGAGATCCCCTATTTTCTGATTTCCTTTGATGATCATTTTATATCTATGGAAGTATAATTAATATACTAACAGGTCGTAGGTCATATTTATTGGGTGTTCAATTTGACCTAGTCATTATTTTAAGTACATTTCTTTTTTTAAAAAAATCATGTAATGATTACAAGACCTCTGAGGCAGATAGGATTTTTTTTTTTTTTTTTTTTTTTTTTTTTTGGTGCTAGGGATTGAACTCAGGGGCATTCTACCTCTGAGATATACCCCCAGCCCTATTTTATATTCTTTATTTTGAAACAGGGTCTCACTAAGTTGCGGAGTGCCTTACTAGGCTGGCCAAGAACCTGGATCCACCAGTCTCAGCCTCCCAAATGCTGGGATTACAAGTGTGCGCCACCACACCTGGCTGGCAGATAGGATTTTAATGCAGTTTTAGTAAAAGAAACAATAGATCATTCTACAAGGGACTAAGACACTCTGACACATTTGACTCTTGAGTCTTCTACTTTGTAACAAAGCTCTTGCAGCCTCACAAAATTCTGTCTTAATAAAGGAGTTCATGACTCAAAGTATCTTAAAAGAGAATTTCAAAGAGTGGCTGCAAAACCAAAAATAACTGGGGGAGGGGGGTGGAGAGAGAGAGAACGTGCAAGAGAGCACATGCTCTAACAAATGTACATTCAGAATAAACAAATCATATGTAATGTGAGTTAGTTTTCACTTATAGGAGAAGGCTGA
This sequence comes from Graphiurus murinus, assembly GCA_004027655.1. Classification (NCBI taxonomy): domain Eukaryota; kingdom Metazoa; phylum Chordata; class Mammalia; order Rodentia; family Gliridae; genus Graphiurus; species Graphiurus murinus. Next base: position 14,766 of record PVLC010014127.1, on the reverse strand, counting down.
ACAAGGAAAGGATCTGCTTAGGTGAGACAGTATAATGACAGGTGAAGAGAGAAATCTGTATCATTTGCCTCTTATTTAGATTTTATCTTCTCCATCAAGTAGAATGATATTCACAATAGAAGCAATAATGTGGGCACTAGGAATTTAAGTCCAAAACAAACAAGAGAGCAGTGTTTCACACAGCTGAGACAGAAGGGAGTATTTGGGGTGAAGGAAATGTTGGAGCAAAAGCTATGTAGGAGGGGTGGTTAGAGTCCCATAATTGTATTTTCAATTCCACCAGAATGAGTACAAGGAGGATATTTGGCTAATGAACAGTGTGCAAAAGTCTAACAATTTTTAGTTTACTAAAAACTCAGATCAGTAACTAGTGAGTGGCTATTTAAAACACTCAGTCAATGCAGATGGATGAATAATGTCTTAAGGAAAGTAGTACAATGTTTATTACCTATGTTACATGCTGTGTTTAAGCTAGTGCATTATGTTAATATCCATTCGGAGGGCTGAGGGCATAGCTCAGTGACATGTGATATGGTGTATGTACATGCATGTAGTCTCAGGCAATAAAAAATTGATAGGAGGTGCATGTAAGTGGAGGCGCTGATTCTCGCATCTTTTTATCTTGTTTTTCTATTATTAGATAATAGTGGTTATCAAATATAACTTAACAATATAGCAGAGTAAATATTTGGTCCTCAGCACTATACATACACACATACACACCTAAGTAATTAACAGACTGTCATCTGAAAGATGAATGGTCAGAAAAATTTTACTTACAAATTAATAGTTATAGAACAGAAAGTGATTTTCAGCAAAGACTTCAGGTGAAGATGGAAGAAAATGGACTGGATAACTATTTTCAAACAAGTGAAGGGTTTTCATATGGGAAAAGGGAACAGATTACACAGTGATGGTCCAGAGTGCAGACCCATGAAAGAGAGATGACTTTCAGTTCAAAACGATTTTAAAATAAATAGTTTGCTTTGAGAAGTAGTAATAGCACTAACATGTTTCTGGTAGAATTTAAGTGGAAATATAGCATTTTATCTAATGAGAGTCAATTCATGAGTCTGAGGGAAAGAAAACGGCAAGTAAAGGATGTTGTCCATTTTATCTTTTAAGCATTTTTTTTTTTAAAGGCCTATGGTCATTCTCTTAAACTATCGATAAAGGAACAATAGATATTTTATATAACTCATAATATGAATGACTACAATACATACTGTGTAGTCTAAAATAAAACCTTGGGAGGAAATATTTACTCTGCTATATTGTTAAGTTATATTTGATAACCACTATTATCTAATAATAGAAAAACAAGATAAAAAGATGCGAGAATCAGCGCCTCCACTTACATGCACCTCCTATCAATTTTTTATTGCCTGAGACTACATGCATGTACATACACCATATCACATGTAAAACTAAGAAAAGGCCTAGACTTAAAATTATCTTTTATGTTAAAGATTATGCAAATGAAAGATGGAGGCATATCTGGTTTCTCTTGGAGATGATTATTGCTTTTCTCTGTGTCCTACTTATTTCTTGCATTATACATTAGCCTGAGCTTGACAGGAAGAATAAGAAACTCTCATAGCCCCATGACATCTCCCTTACGATTGACAAAGGTTCCTTTTACATAGTAAACATAGGTTTGCCATGTTAAACTACATCGGCATTATATGTCTAATTGCATATAAATTGAAAATATTGTTAATATAATCACATGGACTACATTCCTTCTTTGTGTTCTACATTGTATTTTTCATAAGTTATAGACAGCAGAATCATTTTATGTGACATCAACAAATGAAAATATACCCACTCTACAAATAAAAGTGAACAATTGCTGCCTGGATACATTTACACTATCTCAATACAGTCCCTTGACCTCTTCCAAAGTGAATGTAGCCACAATTTTGATAGAAAACATCAGCTGTGAACATAGGATCTCCACCAATTTCCATGGCAGTAATTGCTGTCAAGGAACCTCGGCATTCTCAAAGAAGTCAGATTTGGCTGCTTTCTTTTTCTTTCCTATTTTATTTTATTTTTTGTGGTTCTGGGGATTGAACTCAGGGGCATTCTACCTCCGAGCTATACCCCCAGCTCTATTTTTTATTCTTTATTTTGAAACCGAGTCTCACTAAGTTGCAGAGTGCCTCAGTAGGTAGCTGAGGCTGGCCATGAACCTGGATTCTCCGGTCTCAGCTTTCCAAATGCTGGGATTACAAGTGTGCGCCACCACGCCCGGCTCTATTTAATTTTAATAAAAATATTTTTTACTTTTTTTATGGTGCATTGTAATTATACATCATAATGAGGTTCAGAGTGATAGGAACATACATGCTCACAGCACTTGCTGTGTTTCCCTCCAGATCCCATTTCACTCCATCCCCCTCTCCATACATGTTATTAGCAGGTAAGTTTGTATATGTGTCTAACCTTCATCAAGTCTCCTTTCCTATCCTACCCCACACCCCTTCCCTAGACCCCCTCCATTGGTCCATTGAAATTTCTCCTTTATCTGAAGTCCTTCTTTGTTTCCCAATTGCTCTTTAGCTTCCACATATGAGAGAAAACAACCAACCCTTCACCTTCTGAGACTGACTAGTCTCACTTAGCATAATATTCTCTAGTTCCATCCATTTTCCTGCAAATGACATAATTTGTTCTGCTTTATGGCTGAGTAAAATTTCATAGTGTGTATCTAAGAGTACAATGAACATAGACCAATCCCATAATCTAGAAAAAGAAACAATTTTACATCTCAAAGAAGGCAGGGAGAGTAATCAATTTTGAAATTATACTAATGCCTTTTTTGTGTGTTCTTGTTAAATTTTTAATTTATTATTCAATAGTGATTATCACTAATTGTAATATATTGAAGTATGTGAAAAGTGAGAAGACACAGGAGAATACAACAAAACTATTGAACTGAAATTGGAGTCCTAAGAAAATGAATATGTTGGACTAAATGGGGAAACTGAGATAAGAGAGGAGTTATGTAATTTGTTCAAGATTGCAAATACAGTTGGAGACAAAAATTACTGTTCTTAAAAGTATCAGGGTATCATTGGTTAATCTATTATGGAAATTATCTAACACAAAAAGAGAAAATAACATATTAGACATGAATATACCTATCACTTAGAGTCTATATTTAAAAACATTTGTCAAAAAAAGTTCATATACTTTCATTAAAATCATATTTTGCTTTCTTATGGTAAGGCATTTACTGAATATCTTTGCTTATCCTTAAGAAAATGTATGTGTTTATGTTCAATCATGTAATGTTTAGTTGGAATGGTTTTCTGAATACTACCACCTTCATCCGATTTAAAATGGCTATTTTTAGCCGGGCGTGGTGGCGCACGCTTGTAATCCCAGCATTTGGGAGGCTGAGACCGGATCCCGGCCAGCCTCAGCTACCTAGTGAGGCACTCCGCAACTTAGTGAGACCCGGTTTCGAAATAAAGAGTAAAAAATAGGGCTGGGGGTATAGCTCGGAGATAGAATGCCCCTGAGTTCAATCCCTGGTACCACAAAAAAAAAAAAAAAAAAAAAAAAAAAAAAAATGGCTATTTTTCATGCAACAGTATAGTTTCATTTTAGTAGCTAGTAGTGTGAGATTGTTTTCCTCTTTTTTCCAATAAAACTATTATTTCTATTTTCTGCCATACTACATTGATTGACTTGTCTAAAACATCACTGAAATATACACATAATAATGTAAAATTTTATTTTCTACCTTAATAGAAATGCTTTTAGTGTTAAGTATGATGTTTACAGTTGGCTAAAAATAGATGTGGTTTTATCATGGAGTGTTCTTTCTCTACTTTACTAGGTGATTTTTTAAAAATCAAGAGTACATATTGGATTTACCAAATACCTTTACAGTCTATCTCAATGAATTTTTTTTGTTTTCCTCATTTGCCTTAGTGATTCATGTTAATAGGTTTCCTAATTTTGAAACATATCCGAATTCAGGGGATATGCCTTATCCACATTTAATTATTATTATTTTTTTGGGGGGGGTAATGGGAATTGAACCCAAGATTGTACCACTGAGTTATATCGCAAATTTTTTTTGTTGTATTTTGAGACAGGGTTTCCCTAAATTACCCAGATTGGCCTCAAACTTCTGTTCAACCTCCCAAGTAGATGAGATGACAGGTATACACTGCCACACTTGTCAGGAAACGCTAATTTTATGAAATTAGAGGTTATGTATCACTTTCTTACTTTGAAACAGATTCTATCACTGGGATTACCTATTCATTGGAATTTTTTATATTAAGGCAATATAAACCAGTGGTAGTTAAGTACACGTACTTTGTACTTTGGAGATAGGCAGATCTAAATCCAAGTCTTGGTTCTTCAAATGACTAGCAAGTAGCTTTGAGCAAGTGACATTTTTCTTTTTTCTTTTTTTTTTTTTTTGTAGTACTGGGGATTGTTCTGAGCTACACACCCAGTCCTATGATTTTACTCTTTATTTTTGAAACAAGATCTCACTAAGTTGTGGTGGGCCTCACTAAGTAGTTAAGGCTGGCCTTGAACCTGGATCCTCCTGTCTCAGCCTCCCAACTACTGGGATTACAGGCGTGAGCCACCGCGCCTGGCTAGCAAGTGACATTTTTATACCTCAGTTTCTTTATCTATCAAATGGAGGTAATAATAGCATCTGCCTCAAAGAGTTGATGTGAGGATTCAATAAATATTGAGTAAATATTTTGTGATTATTTTGGGCTAGACACTCTTCAGAGATTTTTTTTTTCTTTCTTTCTTTCTTTTTTTTTTTTTTTGCAGTACTGGGGATTGAACTCAGGGGCATTCTACACCCCCAGCCCTATTTTTTATTCTTTATTTTGAAACTGGGTCTCACTAAGTTGCAGAGGGTCTCACTAGGTAGCTGAGGCTGGCCGCGAACCCGAATCCACTGGTCTCAGCCTCCCAACTGCTGGGATTACAAGCGTGCACCACCATGACTGGCTTCAGAGATATATTTAAAAGGTTAAACATGGGTGGTGATAATTGACATTTATTTATTTACTTATTATTTATTTACTTATTATTTATTTACTTATTATTATTTATTTACTTATTACTTTATTTACTTGAAATTGAATCCAGGGACAATCTACCTCTGAGCTATACCTCAGCTCTGTTTTATTTTTTTTTTTTGAAACAGGATTTCACTAAGTTGCAGAGGTCCTTGCTGAGTTGCTGAAGCTGGCCTCAAACCTAAAATTCTCCTGTCTTAGCTTCCCAAGTACTGGGATTACAGGCATGTGCCATCATGCACAGCTATAATTTATTATTAATATTATCAACATTATTAATAACTTGGACATAAATTATCTAAGCCAGGAGCCTTTTACACCTGTAAATTCTGAAGTTATTTCTGTACTAGTTTTGTTAATTGCCTAGTTTATCAGTTTCAGCTCTGTAAGAATGTATGAATTTAGCTAGGTACATATCTGGGTAGTTTTTTTTTTTTTAAGGTTGACAATTTGCATAAAATTTCTATTATAGTACTTAAGTGAGAAAAATTATGTTCTAGAAAGTAGCTTGTGCAGTATTTAGGAGAGTAATCCTAAGGATAGAAAGAAATTGAATAATAGGATTAATTGCATTTAAATTTATAAAATAAATTTAAGAATTAAATTTGTAAATCTACCTCAAAAACACTTTCATAATTTCTTCTTGTAGCATTTTGTGGTGTATAATAAATTGTGATAGCCAAGTTTGAGACACTGGATAGAATTAATTACAGCAGAACATTATATTATCATTACTTCAAAGGAACATGGGATAGTTTGAATTTGAGTAGGAAAACTTATAAAAAGCTTAATGTTATCAAACAAATTTTACTGGGTTCACATTTGTTGCCTCTTAGCCCAAACCTAAATGCTTCTCTCATCTCATATTCATCTGTCCTTAATTGTTGAATTTTGTGAGCTAACCATAGACTTTTACTTGTTCGTTGCTAATTGGAGTGCAACCAGAGCCAGTCTTAAATATCTTTCCCACTTTTTGTTGACATCAAGACATAATCTTTGCTTCAAGAGAAAGCTAGTAGGTTATTTTTTGTTCATTTTTCAGGGCAGCACTGTATGCTTTTTATGATTCCTTGCATGAAATACTCACTCAGGATTATCATCCTCAGTCACAATCTGGGGTAAAATCAGCTCCGATTAAATGCTATGCCCATGCTTAGAAACTTTGAGAGAAAGAAAAGAGGATGATGATTAAAAGTCAGATTTCAACCAATTAAGATAAAAATGAAACAATTTGAAGAATTTCAATTTAGAAATAGGAAAATTAAAATATTTGTGGAAGAAAATATTAAAAGGGTCTGAGAAGCGTTCGCTATTTTTTAAATTGGTGCATTGTAATCATATATCTTAATGAGGTACAAGCATACATGCTTACAGTATTTTAAGGGAGTCATTAAATAGGAAAGAATTTTATTTAGCCAAAACTCTGTGACTGGTTTTGCTATGATGATAATACATTCTATTGGATTTGTTTGAGAGCTCGAGACCTCTTTCTAAGATGGTAACCAGTATTAAAAATGATTTAAAGAAATATTTTAGCTATAAAAGAAAATATAGTAGAAAAAAATCAGGGATGTAGTGAAAGGGGATAGGAGAGACATTGGCTATTTTTTCCAAAAGCTCTTAACACTCTAGAATTTTAATGAAGTATGAAGAACGTTATGCTTCCATTTGTGTTCTTGAAGTAAGAGAAAATATGTCCCGGCCAATCACTAGTTCAGATGTTCTGAATTGCTAACAAATTCAGAACACTTGGACTAATTTAATACCCACTTAAAAGGAGTTTCTAAGCTCTGCCCACCCCCATCTTGGCAAAGTTGCCAGTATACATGCTTCCTCAAATGATAATGGTTTAGATACTCTCCCTGTTGCATCTTCTACTTGTAAAATGTCTAGAAGAATGTACTGAAGTTTTTGAAGAATGCATTGCAAGATTGAAAGATGTTAGTTTGGGAACAGACAGGCCTGGACTGGATGTGACTGGATTTATATTTTAGCTGTGTTACTTCAGAGAAGCATCTACTTGCTTCGAATTTCAAACTTCCTCAGCATAAAGGTTATAAGCCTGGCAAATAGTTATTAGAAGGGGAGGAGAGGTTTGCAAAGAATTCATGTTTAGCTTGGGGTATGCAATAGTGAGGATGTTAGTGTCTATCTTTCCAAGAGGTTTACAATATCACATCTAAACTGCAACCTCTTTTAAGCATGTTGGACCTACTGAGAGGATGGAATGATTAAACATAGATTCCAGAACCATAATGCTTGAGATCAAATACCAGCTCTAGTGCTGACTAGCTATGTGATTTGGCTTTTGAGGCTCAGCTTCATCATCAGTTGAAATGAAGTAATAATGCATATATATGTATATTTACTAATTTTTTGTAAAGTGCTTACAGATAATGTCTGACATATAGTAAGAAGAACAACTATTTTCATCATCATCATCACCATCTTATGACATCATCATCATCATGCATCTGCTATCAAATACTGCATTTCTTGAATAGTAAAACTCATTTGGGAAGGCTTGGCACTGATTGTTTTTATTGGTGCATTGCAATTATGCATCATGCTGGAGTACAGAGTGTTGGTTTACATACACGCACACAACTCATGAGTGTACAACTCATGAAGTACAGAGTGTTGGTTTACATATGTGCACACAACTCATGGAGCGTTTCCCTCCAGGTCACACCCCCTCCCTCCCCTTCCCTGTAAATGTCTTTGAGATTAGCATTGGTAGTGTAACATTTGTACATAGCATTATTTCAACTGTTACCTTCTTTACATCATCCCTCTCCTCCCTCCTCTAAATCCCCTCCGTCACTCCACTGGAGTCTCTGTTTGTCTATCTGAGGTTACCCTTGTTTCTATGTAGCTTCCATATATGAAAGGAAGCATACAATTATTCATTTTTTGAGACTGGCTAATTCACTTAATATAATATCCTCAAGTTCCATCCATTTTCCTGCAAATAGCATAGTTTTGTTCTTCTTTATGGCTGAGTAAAATTCCGTTTTATGAATATACCACAATTTTGTGATCCATTCATTTGTTGATACACACCTAGGCTGGATCCATAATTTGGCTATTGTGAATTGTACTAATTTGATTTTACAAAACAGTGAATAAATTAGGTATGGTTTCCATTTGACTCTATAACAATGTTTGTGATTAATTGCTCAGTACATTTTTACCCTCTTTATTAGGTTTAGGTTATGTTCATTTTAATAAGACATGTTTGGGGAAGTATGTGTAAGTTGGATATGAGATCACAGCATATTAATCTTGTAGTGATATTTAATACTTAAAGATTCAGCAAAGATTACCTGAGTCCACCCAAGAATTCTGTTAATCAAATGAAACATGGTCTTCTTGTATGGCATTTGTTTTCCAACTGTCATCAGCACAGACCTTTAAGTCAGTGTCTGCTGTACTCCATTGGGTAACCATTGGTAAGGTTTTACTTCATGAAAGGGCATTTGCACAGACTCACTCTTTTTGTTTTTGGCAGATTCGATACAGATCCAGATCCACCCTAATGCTCTCAACATCACTCTGCCCCCCCCCAAACACACACACACACACACACACACACACACACACACACACACACACCAAAAAAAAAAATAGGGAATCTATTAATTTTATTTTAGTTTTTATTAATGCATTGTAATTATATATCATAGTGAGGTTCTGAGTGACAAATAAAATATATGCATACTGTGAGCATTAGCAATCAGGGAAATGCGAATCAAAATGATGCTGAGGTTCTTTCTAACTCCAGTTAGAATGGCAATAATCAAGAATACATACAATAAATGCTGATGAGGATTGTGGAAATAGAAATACTTATACACTGTTGATGGGATTGCAAATAAGTACAGCCACTATGGAGATCAGAGGATTGCTTATTTTAGGTCAAATATGGAAAAGCAGCTCTTTTGGCTTGAAGAAAGTAAGGAAAAAGTTAACCAGACAGAAGAAATAGCAAATGTACTGAGATGGGTCAGAACATGGCACATTCATGGAAATGGAAGACGAATGTGGTAGAGCAGTGAGGAAGAAAAAGAGAAAGAGCATGTGTGCTTTTGATAGATAGCCTTTAACTTGATTTTGGACAGATAATTATTCCCTACACTATCTTTATTATATTCACACATCTGAAAATATACTCTGGCTCTTCCAGGCGAATAGTGAGAAGGGATGAACTCAGGGAACCTCCAATGGTTACTGTTCTGGAGACATTAGAAATTAACTTTTTCTCAAGTTAAGCATGTCCACAAAATGTTCAAATTTGAGAATTTTGTGTGTTTTTGGCTTTACAGTTCTTGGCCATATTGTAGGACAAATTCACATTTGACACCATCAGTTTGGCACTCTTTTTGCAAGTTGAATCCTTCTCTTGTTTGAAGTGAAATATTTATTGCCCAGAACACTGCATTTTGGGACATTGAACTCTGTCCATCTGCTCCTTCAAGTGAACAGGGGATTAAAAGGGTGATAGGTTAAAACTTTTCTTTCTTCAACTAATTTGTGGAAAGTATTTGAAAAACTAGTCACGTGATTTTAAACAGTATTTATAAGGTGAAAATTGTATGAAGAACTGTTGCTATATTTTGAGATAAAAGAGCTCTTTAGAGAAATAAGTTATCAAGACATACTACCCCACAAAGGAACTAAATATGTTACATTAGCTTTTAAATATAAGCATAGATTGATGAATCATTTTTTGACATTGTAGAAGTAAATGACTTTTGGAAAATGTGGTGAGTCCCTGTTGATTGACAAAGTCTTTTATATATTGCATTTCATAAAGCACATTGATGAATGACAGTTAGGAACAAACAATTAGATGAATGTCAAGATGCATACTGTTATCTTCTACATTTATATCAGCAATGTTCCATTATCAGATTGGAAGACTTTTAAAATATGCACAGCCATTTATTTTTCAATTACCTTATGCAAATTATGTATTTTAGATTTTTATGCATAATTCTATAATTTAGTTTTATCTCCTAGACAAATTTTCTGGATTATACCTACATATGTTCATATATAATTTACATCATTGTCTCTGTAAAGAGTCCTTGTATTTGTATTTATATCTGCATTTGTCCATAAAAGCACCTTGTCTTCATACTTACATATTTTCTTTCATTGGGGCCTGGGAACATACTGATTTTTTGGTCTGGTAAACTTTTACACTCATTATCGAATTTTTGTCATCTTCAAATTGTCAAAGAGGCTTTGCTTAATCACTCAGTAACACTCAGGGCACCCCACTCTTTGCCTTCTTGACATTTGATGTGCATTATATGCTAATATAATTTTTAAAGTGTAAAGAAATAATGTGAGATGTAATCTTCATAGTGGCAGCACTGCCACTTTGTGAACCACACTTTTCCAGAACTTATCAGAATGCCAGGAGTATAGTAAAAATCTGTTAGTATTTTTTAATGAATATGTAAATACACATTGGTGGTTAGTATTTTTTAATGAATATGTAAATACACATTTAATGAATATGGTAAATACCATAATACCTGTATTATGGTAGTTCCACAATTTTAGTGTCACTTATGCCAGAAAACCATGTCATCGAGGGAAAGGAATGCATGTGAACACATCCAATAACACCCATTTTAAGATTTTTGAGTCATGGGAGGAATGGTTCAGTATTTTGTGAAATGCGTTATAGCTAAAAGATACTTGATAAATACTTCTCTCGGCATTATTTTTGAGGCAGTATTATTTTATGAAGATTAAGAAAGATCATAATCATTAGGAGTGGCAACTTTGAATAGTTTGTATTCTCTTCTGAAAACTCTGTTGTGCTAAAATTACAAACATAAACATAGATTTATTTGTGATGACTGAAGGAATTATTACTTACCACTCTAGGGATAATAGAACTTTGCTGATTCTATAGAAAACCATCTGGCAATGGCATTTCTGTGCTCACATTCTCACATTCTTTTTCTTAAGGATGTCAGACAAGTAGTCCTGGACTAGAAGTCAATAAGAAAGAGAAAAAGAAGAAGAAAGAAGGCATTGTCGTCTAAACTTCTGGAGTATATTTCAAATTAGGGCTCGAGGCTTGTGAAAACCAAGAGAGCATTATTAGAAAGTCAGTCCACCAAACACATTAAAAATATTACCTTACTATTATTTTTTTGGTTGTTAGTCAAGAATCACAAACAATTTTAAAAGGTGTTATCACTTTCAAACTAATCTTTTCATTCCCAAATTATTGTACATAGCTTATATCCACTGAGGCATTAAGAATAATTCATTAGTCAGTTATGGTGGTGAACAGCTCGTTATACCAGTACTTGGGAAGCTGAGACAGGAAGATAGCAGGTTTGAGGCCAGCATGTGGTAACTTAACAAGACCCTGTTTCAAAATAAAAAATAAACATGGTTAGGGGTATAGCTCAGAGTTAGAGCTCCCCTGAGTTCAATATCTAGTAATACACACACACACACACACACACACACACACACACACACACACGGCAACAAAAAGAAAAGAAAGAAAGGGAAGAGAAGAAGGAGGGAAGGAAGGAAGGAAGGAAGGAAGGAAGGAAGGAAGGAAGGAAGGAAGGAAGGAAGGAAGGAAGGAAGGAAGGAAGGAAGGAAAAAAGACAAAAACAATCTATTAACCTCTTGACATGTTTTCTGAGGATTTAAAAAAATAAAAAGGTTAATTTTGTTTTAACTAATCTAGTTACTAATGTAACATTTACCATGCAGTCTAAAATTACCTTTCAAAGGTATTTTGTCTATTTCTCTGAAAAATGCTGTGCTCTGAGCTAATGGAAATTTGGAACATTAGAGCCAGACTGTAATTATATAGCCAGCTCTCCATGAAAATGATAGTCCTGGGATACAACAAGTAAATGAAATCCACAAATAATCCCAAACCTCTTTATAGGAAAATCTTTTTACACAGAAATGCCAACAACTAACAAAATTGAGAGAATGTCCTTTCCCTGTCCGGTTCCTGGAGGAGGGTAATAATAAAGAGTGTAATAGCCCAAAGACAAGGAATCAAATAAAAGCAGAAAAACAAAGATTATAGTTTTAATCAGCACCTGAAACACAATGTTTATTGCATGCAATTTCCTAAATGGCAGTACAATGTAAACAAAGATAATTTAGCACTCTACCAAGGTTTTTTTTTAAGCAACAATAATTTTAAAAGTTTTTTTTTAAAGCAGTCATATTAGCCCAATGCATTTGAGTCAGTGTAGATTTGGGCACTCTAGGGGCAGCAACCCTAGGATTTTGTCATGCTAGAACACTAGGCTAAGTGTCCAAATCAGAAAAAGTACTTGTGAAAAATTGAACACAGAACACCCACCAAGTCAATGCCCATTTCTTGCTCTGTTTAATTCCTACTCTTTGATTTTTAGGAAATAAAAGCTTAATGGAACATAAAAGGACCAGACCGTCCTTCCATCCTTCCTTCCTTCCCCCCACCCTGCCCACACTGGAGGTTGAATCCAGAGGTATTCTACCTCCCAGCTCCACCCCCAGTCATATTTTATTTTGAAACAGTGTCTCTCTAAGTTGCTGAGGCTGGCCTCAAACCTGCAATCCTCCTGTCTCAGCCTCCCAAGTAGTGGGATTACAGGCAAGTGACACCATGTCCAGCTAAAGACTAGTATTTGTATTTGGTTGATGTTTCAGTAGATAGGGATACAGAATTAGTGGTCTCAATGTAATGATTCTGGTTTGCAGGAGGATATATTAGCTTTCCTTCTATAGTGGGATAGTACCATGCTGAGGAGTGCTATTTATTTATTCATTTATTTGAGGTACTGAGGATTGAACCCAGGGGCACTCTACCTCAAGCTACACCCCCAGCCCTATTTTGTATTCTTTATTTTGAAACAGGGTCTCACTAAGTTGCCGAGGGCCTCACTAAGTATCTGAGGTTGGCCACAAACCGGTATCTTCCGGTCTCAGCCTCCCAAGTACTGGGATTACAAGCATGTGCCGCCATGCCCGGCTTAGGAGTGCTATTTAAAACAGGAGGAAATATCATGAAAAATGGTTTAGTGTCTTTCTGAACCCATAGCCACAGTGGAATACTTCATAAAAATTTTAGAATGTCTTCTTAGGTATAAAGAATAATCTAGTATTGGCTCAATTAGTTAAAAAATAAAAGGAATAGAGATGATCTCAAAATACCATCAGAATTTTTGAACCATTCAAAGATACACCAGCCGGACATTTAGTGGACGAACTCCCTTCCAACATTATCTGGATTCTTGATTTAACTTCATGTAAAGAGAGAGAATGTGAAGACTTAGAAGCACTGAAGGGTTGTGGTATTATCACCAGGTTTATACCATCCCGTCCTATGTACTTAGCAAGGGAGGATGTTCTTACCATTCTTACCAATGATTTTTCCTTCTGTTTCCCTGTGGAGGAGGGGTTATCATTTCTTGGGAAGGAATATAGATGATTGACAGAACACCTCACAGGTTACTGCTATATCCCCCTAATGGCTCTCAAATCAGAGATTTTTTTTTTTTTTTTTTTTTTTTTTTTTACAGTACTAGGGATGGAACCCAGGGGCATTCAACCTCCAAGCTATACTCCCAGCCCTATTTTTTATTCTTTATTTTGAAACAGGGTCTCACTAAGTTGCAGAGGGCCTCACTAGGTAGCTGTGGCTGCCCGCAAACCCGGATCCTCAGGTCTCAGCCTCCCAAGTACTGGAATTACAAGCGTGCGCCACCACGCCCGGCTTAAATATCATTTTGCAAAAGAATCACAATAATAGTAATGGTAGGTCAGAGGTGCTGTGTAATCACTAAGTGTGCTAAGAAGTTTACATGCATCATCTCATCAAGAGAAAACTGCAGAATAATGCAAAGGTTCTGGAATTAAATAGTGGAGATCATCACACAACCTCATAAATATACCTAAAACCACTGAACTATATGCTTTAAAAGGGCAAATTTTATGATCATGTATGCAAATTATATCTCAAAAAAAGAAAATATGATGTGAAAGAGGTTGGGAAAAGTACAAATGTAAACATAGTTAAATGCTGTGAAGAATACAATAATTAATAAGCTAGTCTTTTTTCCTACCCCCAAACAGTTTTTAATATGTTTGAGGAGGTAAAAGAGACACATACAAATTAACACCTAAGACAGTGTGTGAAGGAGGGCTAGCACAGGCTGACAAAGTTCAACTAGATGCTCTTAGGACCAAAAGATGAGTATAAGCCTCCAGGAAGGGGATATCACCACCAGGAGAGGGTTCCATGGTTTCAAAGGAGCTGTATCACATTCTGGGAACATATTACAAAATATACAGTATCCTTAAGAAGATTTGATAGGAAAATTATCATACTGTTTTTTACATGGTTTTATCCTTTGGTGTGATATTTCTGCAATGCTATCACTCTAGATCTTGCTCACTTCTGCTTCCATATTGTGTGGTGCCCTGCCATGAAGTGTGATAATCTAAAAAAAGAGCTTCACTCTGCTGTAACCCTCATCTCTATTCAGTCACTAAGGATGTGATGGTTTCAAGATCTTTTCCTGGAACAGGAATGCAGCAAAGCTTCCCTCTCCCCCTCCCCTCCCTTCTCCCCTCTTCCATTCCTCCCTCTTCCTTTCCTCCCTCCTCCCTCCCCATCCTCCTCCTCCTCCTCCTCCTCCTCCTCCTCCTC
>PVLC010014126.1:0-39932 GCA_004027655.1 Graphiurus murinus | reverse complement strand
GTAATCCCAGCATTCGGGAGGCTGAGACCGGAGGATCCAGGTTCGCGGCCAGCCTCAGCTGCTTAGTGAGGCACTCTGCAACTTAGTGAGACCCGGTTTCAAAATAAAGAATAAAAAAAAATAGGGCTGGGGGTATAGCTCGGAGGTAAAATGCCCCTGAGTTCCATCCCCAGTACCGCAAAAAAAAAAAAAAAAAAAAAAAAAAAAAAAAAAAAAAAAGAATAAAATATAGTGCTGGGTATGTAGCTGAGAGGTAGAATGCCTCTGGGTTCAATCCTCAGTACAGCAAAAAATAAATAAATAAGCCGGGCATGGTGGCGCACGCTTGTAATCCCAGCATTCGGGAGGCTGAGACCGGAGGATCCGGGTTCGCGGCCAGCCTCAGCTACCTAGTGAGGCACTCCGCAACTTAGTGAGACCCTATTTCAAAATAAAGAATAAAAAATAGGACTGGGGGTGTAGCTCGGAGGTAGAATGCTCCTGAGTTCAATCCCCAGTACCGCAATAAATAAATAAATAAATAAATAAATAAATAAATAAATAAATAAATAAATAAAAGAAGCTGGGCATGGTGGTGCACACTTGTAATCCCAGTACTTGGGAGGCTGAAACTGGAGGATCCGGGTTTGCTGCCAGCCTCAGCTGCTTAGTAAGGCCCTGCGCAACTTAGTGAGACCCTATTTCAAAATAAAGAATAAAAAATAGGACTGGAGGTGTAGCTTGGAGGTAGAATGCCCCTGGGTTCAATCGCTAGTACTGAAAAAAAAAAAAAAAAAAAAGGAGTTCTAGCATTTGCAGTGTGATCAATATGATTTTAATCCCTAGAAAATGATGTAAAATGATTTTAATAGGTTCAGAGTAAAAAGGCCTTGACAATCTTCAATAACACTGGATCAATGAGAGATTTCTAGACACTGAGTCCAAAAACCTGTGGCAGCCCTTGGTGGAATTTTCATGACTTGCAGCTATGTAGGAAAAATAAAGCCGTGTGATGCTTGCTTTACCAGAACATATACAACATACAACCCAAACTGGAATGACAGAAAAGATGAGCATGGCTGTGGCTCAAGTGCGGAAGGCAAATTCACGAAGTGCCCTCTGTTTTGCACAGTTCATGATGATTGTTCAATAACAACAACCATCAAAGGAAGATCAATACATGGGATTGAATTAAACTGAAGAGCTTCTGTGCTGGTGGGATTGCAAATTAGTGCAACCACTTTGGAAAACAATATGGAGGATCCTCAGATGAATGGGAATGAACCTACCATATGATCCAGCAATACCACCTCTGGGTATCTACCCAAAAGAATGGAAACCAAAGTATCAGACCATTGCATGTGTATCTATGTTTATAGCTGCACAATTCACAATTACCAAACTATGGAACCAGCCAAGATGTCCATCAACAGATGAATGGATTACAAAACTATGGGATATGTACACAATGGAATTTTACTCAGCCATAAAGAAGAACAAAATCATGTCATTTGCAGGGAAATGGATGGAACTGGAAAACATTATGTTAAGTGAGATTAGTCAGTCACAAAAAGTAAAAAATCGTATGCTCTCCCTAATATGTGGAAGCTAAGGAGAAAATGGGACATAAGAGGGACTCCAGATAAAGAATGAGAAACCTTAGGAGGGAGGGGGGACAGCCCTCCAAAAAATAACAACCAAAAAAAAGATGTAAGTTTTCATAAAATAAACAGATCTAATTTAAGACTGCCCTTTACTCTGAAGTTTTCTTTACTACTTTTTTTTTTTTTTTGTGGGGGGCGGTACTGGGGATTGAACCCAGGGGCATTCTACCTCCGAGCTACACCCCCAGCCCTATTTTTTATTCTTTGTTTTGAAACAGGCTCTCACTAAGTTGTAGAGGACCTCACTAAGTAGCTGAGGCTGGCCACAAACCCCTATCATCCAGTCTCAGCCTCCCAAGTACTGGGATTTCAAGTGTGCGCCACCATGCCTGGCTCTTTACTACATTTTTAAAAAATTAAATATAACTTTCCTTTAAGGACCAAGTAGCTGGCTTGCTCCTTCCTTCCTTCCTTCCTTCCTTCCTTCCTTCCTTCCTTCCTTCCTTCCTTCCTTCCTGCCCTAGTTTTTATTCTTTATTTTGAAACTGAGTCTCACTAAGTTGCGGAGTGCCTCACTAGGTAGCTGTGGCTGGCCGCAAACCCGGATCCTCCAGTCTCAGCCTCCCGAATGCTGGGATTACAAGCGTGCGTCACCACGCCCGGCCCTGGTACTTTTAAAAATATTCTTAGTTGACAAATAAAAAGCTAAAAAGTTGGCAACTCTATGCAAATGAATAGACACAATTATTTACATTTTAATTTTTCCAGATTTGGGGACTCGGCTACCTGGAAATATTTAGTTTAGATGAGACTCATGCTAGAACCTAATAAAGAGACTACAGCGCTAAAAGAATTTGAATGAGACATATTTAGGAGAGATCATGGAAAAAATAGATTTGGGTGTATACTTCTGTATAGTGAAAGACAAGAAGAGCATTCCTTTGCTTTGGTTATTCGGTAGGGAATAGACTCAGTTTAATGTTTATGGAATTTCTTTGATAAACACTGCTGTAGGAGCTAGCTTCCAAAGTTGGCCCCCAGCAACCAGGTCTCCCTATTCACAGCCCGGCAGGCTTCCCTCCACACTGAACCTGGGCTAGGCTTGTGACCTCTTCCCCAGGAGGGTGCCGTGTAAGGAGCCTGTGCCAGAGTGAGGCCTAATCTTTGAGGGTGTCTGGCAACCTGTAGTTCTGGGCTCTGGAAATCAGACTAAGCTGAGAACACCGTGGTATAAAGAAAGCCAAGCGAGCTAGCCAAGTAAAGAGAGCCGGTGGAGGACAGCTGAGGAATCCAGCAGACCTGGGGCACAGACACCCCAGAAGGAGGGCCCTTTCGGCCTCCCCCCGCCTTTGGTGGCAAGTGGCATAAGAGACAAGCGGACCCCTCCACAACTGCCTACACAGCGGCGCTATGAGCAATAGCAAAAAGGTTGTTGCTACTAAGCTTTGTGGTAGTTTCTTAGCTATAGGAAACAAAGCAGTTGGATTTCAGAAAAAGAATTATTCATAAATATGGAGAGATATATTTGGAACACTGTCTGTACTTTTTTAAATGATTACCCATTATAAAAGGAAGCTGTTGACAATGGAGCACTGTAAAAAAATGACTAATTAACTCATGTTAATGTCGTGTGTGTGTGTGTGTGTGTGTGTGTGTGTGTGTGTGTGTGTGTGTTGTGGGGGACAGGGTTACTAGGGATTGAACCCAGGGGCATTCTGCCTCTGAGCTATACCCCAGCTCCTTTTTTTTTTTTTTTAATTTGAAATAAGGTCTCACTAAGTTGCTGAGAGTCTCACTAAATTACTGAGACTGATCTCAAACCTGTGATCCTCCTATCTCAGCCTCCCAAGTACTGGAATTATAGATGTGTGTTTCCAGCTCCAGCTCATGCTAATGGTTTTTGTTGTTTTTGTTTTGTGTTACTGGGGATTGAACTCGGGGGCATTCTACCTCCGAGCTACACCCCCAGCCCTATTTTTTATTCTTTGTTTTGAAACAGGGTCTCACTAAGTTGTGGAGTGCCTCACTACGTAGCTGAGGCTGGCCTTGAACCCAGATCCTTGGGTCTCAGCCTCCCAAATGCTGGGATTACAAGCATGCACCACCATGCCCGGCTCTCATGCTAATGTTTAAAAAAAAAAAAAAAAAAAAAAAAAAAAACCCTGTAAAACCTTTTATTTTTTTATTTTTTTTGCGGTACTGGGGATTGAACTCAGGGGCATTCTACCTCCGAGCTACACCCCCAGTCCTATTTTTTAGTCTCACTAAGTTGCGGAGTGCCTCACTAGGTAGCTGAGGCTGGCCGCGAACCCGGATCCTCCAGTCTCAGCCTCCCGAATGCTGGGATTACAAGCGTGCGCCACCACGCCCAGCTCTGTAAAACCTTTTAAAACAAACACAAAAAGGAATGCTTCCAGATTTTTAAAATAATTATGAAGTTATCATATCCCCACATAAATACATTTTATCTATATATTTATATTCCCTCAATTTAGTGCATAATCATTTCTATGTGGTCTCAAAAATACATAAAAATGCAGGTACAGACTATAAATTGTACATCAATTGTACTTTAGTGCCATAAATCGCATGTTATTCCAAAAATGCATACCACAAATGTGTTAAGAATGTGATGTGGCTAAATTCCTATAGAAAGTTTAGCTAACATTTCCAAGAAAGTATGATACTTATTATGGTTAATATAACTTTCCAAAGGGCATTAAATTTTTTTGAATGTTGAACAATTTCACTTGATTCTGAACAACTTTAGTAAACAGAAGGTTGTGAGAATTTAGGTTTAGTTCTGTCTCAAGAGGTTGGTTTTATATGATTAATATTTACCCAAAAGGAGTTTACTTGTACATGTTTTTCTAGATCTGAGAAGTGAATCAGGAAGAATATGTTCCTTTTCTTAAGAGTATTTCTCTTGAGATCAGCCAAGTTTTTGTTTTGTTTTGTTTTTCTTTTCACAGAACATTCAAGTTTGAGAATAAATGTATTTTGACCTTTTTAGATTGACTACAGCCTTGGTGTTGCCTAGGCAAAGCTGGGGACCCCGGCATCTGACAAGATTACAGCAAGGGAAAGTGTCGAGCCAGCTGTGAGCGCAGAGCGCCCCGAAGGCTTCTCCTGGCTCACCCTGGAACGCCTTCCTCTAACATCTGTTTTTTATTTCTTAGAAGCTGCTATTCCATTCAACTGCAAAAATACTTGCATTGACCCTAGAAATAGAATGGAGAAATAAAGGGAAACAGTTCTGTAAAACAATTACTTCCCTGCTTTCTGCTATGGCCATCTTGAGGACCTACTGTCAGCATACTCACAGGCCCACGCATGCAAACGGCTGATATTGCCATTTATTCCTAGGGTAGGGGCCGTTATGTGGGTGGAACCCCTGAGATAGGAGATGAGGGAATATAATAAGGGAGGGAAGGTCAGATCAAGGCCATAACAATAAATATACAAGGCTGGTAGCAGACCCTTCCTTGTTTTTAACTATAGCCTCCTATCCACATTTCTCCCTCCTACCTAGCACCACCCCACTGGGTTCCAAGGCCAATGTGCTTTCTGATCCATTGCTTTTTAGGTTTCTACATCTTCCTCTTTAAGACTCTACCATTGGCGAGTGGCCCTTTTTGGCAGTGACAGGCTCTTCACCCATTATTTACTTCCCCTTTTTTATTCATCATAACGTGTGTGTGTGTGTGTGTGTATGTGTTATTGGGGGTGGAACCCAGGGGCATTCTACTTCCAAGCTATGTCCCCAGCCCTATTTTATTTTTTTATTTGAAGTAGGGTCTCTCTAAGGTGTGAAGAGCTTCACAAAGTTGCACAGGCCGGCCTCGAACCTACAATCCTCTTTCTCAACCTCCCAAGTACTGGGATTATAGGCGTGCGCTGCCATGCCTGACTCATCATAATTTTTATCACTCATCTCAATCCCAACATTAAGACCTTCATACGAAACACCTAGAAAAAGAAAAATGTTTGTTGTTACATTTTACCACATTTCCCTTCCTTCCATAATCCAAATAGTTCCAAAAAATACAACATCCTTCCTACAATCATCATGACTGGAAGAGAGACACTGATTCTACATACCCACTTATCAATATGTAAGCACTACCCATTTGGACTTCATATATTCTTGGTGGATTTTTTGGGGGGTAGTTGGTGTGTGTGTGCTGGGAGATGAACCCAGGGGCATTCTATCCCCCTTCTACCTCCAAGCTACACCTTGAGACCTTTTTAGTTTTTACTTTGAAATAGCATCTAAGTTGCTGGAAGCTGTCCTTAAACCTGTGATCCTCCCAAGTATTGGGATTACAGGTATGTGCCACTGCACCTGGTTTATATATTATTAATAGCTATGATATCTAATGCACTTGACCCCTTTTTATTTGTGTATAGTATAGATGCTCTGCTAGTTGAATTTGTAATTTGACTTCATGTGTTTTTGTCTTTGTTACTTTATATATTCCCTAGGGCATAAGCTAGAATTTTAAAAGCAATAATCATGTTTTTCTTTTCATTATAAAAATAGTGCAGGCTTATTTTTAAATTTTTGGAAAATATGGAAAAGTAAGCAGAGAACAAAATCATTCCTATTCCCACCATCTAATTCCAATCACTGTTGATTGTTTGTTTGTTTGTTTGTTTGTTCAGTCTTGGGGATTAAACTCAGGGGCCAGTCCTATTTTTTTTTCTTTATTTTTGAAACAGGGTCACACTAAGTAGCAGAGTACCTCACTAAGTAGCTGAGACGGGCTGCCAACCCGGATCCTCCTGTCTCAGCCTCCCAAGTATTGGTATTACAAACCTGTGCCACCACACCCAGCACTGTTGATGTTTTTAGAATTTTTTGTTTAATCTTTTTTTTGTGTGTGTACATGGTCCTGGGGATTGAACCTAGTATTATTCTACCTCCAAGCTACACCCCCAACCATTTTTATATTTTGTTTTGAAACAGTGTCTTGCTAGGTTGTTGAGAGTCTTACTACATGTTGAGGCTGGCCTCAAACCTGGTATCTTCCTGTCTCAGCCTCCCAAGTACAGGGATTACAGGCGTGTACCATCATGCCTGGCTGGTTTAATCATTTGTTCCCCTATGCAAGCATTTGTTTTACATGCTATATGTAAAATTCTTTTATACTGGTTTTTAGCTTACATAATCTTATAAGTATATTTACCTAAATGTAACTTTCAGTACCTGTATAATTCATCCCAGAAATTTATCCTAGTTTAACTGATGCTCTATTCACCTATGAATAGTGCAATTATTTACTTCTTTCTCTATAAAGCTTTTTTTCTTTCATTTTTTTTTTTTGTGGTAATGGGGATTGAACTCAGAGGCATTCTACCTCCAAGCTATACCCCCAGCCCTATTTTTTTATTCTTTATTTTGAAACCGAGTCTCACTAAGTTGCGGAGTGCCTCACTAGGTAGCTGAGGCTGGCCACGAACCGGGATCCTCCGGTCTCAGCCTCCCAAATGCTGGGATTACAACCGTGCGCCACCACGCCCAGCTCAAGTTTTTTTTCTTAATTTATAATTATTCCCTTAAAAGTGATTCTCAGTGTGTCAAAATAGTTTAAAATACTTGTTTTTTGTTTGTTTGTTAACAGTGCTTTCTTTACTTTTCACTGCAGATAAGCCAAAAATAGCAACTTTAGCATCATATACCTATACAGTCAATATAAGTACTGATAGAGATTGAGATTGGGGATTAAACTCAGGGTCTCACCAAGTTGCAGGGGACCTCGTTAAGTTGCTGAGGCTAGCCAAGAACCTGCGATCCTCCTGTTTCTGTTTCTTAACTTGGCACTACCAAAAGTTATTGGTGAAAATACTTCCAAGCCGGGCGTGGTGGCGCACGCCTATAATCCCAGCATTCGGGAGGCTGAGACTGGAGGATCCAGGTTCGCGGCCAGCCTCAGCTACCTAGTGAGGCACTCCGCAACTTAGTGAGACTCGGTTTCAAAATAAAGAATAAAAAATAGGGCTGGGGGTATAGCTCAGAGGTAGAATGCCCCTGAGTTCAATCCCCAGTACTGCAAAAAAAAAAAAAAAAAAAAAGAAAGAAAGAAAATACTTCCAAGACTCCCTCTATATTTAATTTGCATCCTTGGTATTTCAGGGATTATTGTACATTTTCATTTTTTGTACTACTTCATGCATACGTATTAGAAGATTGGAGAGCCATCAGGGGCTATTATTATTCAGCCACCATCCTAAAAAGTGTGATTCAAGAGTGTTTAACTTACTTTGTATAACCTGTGTTAAAGATACCTAATCAGGAGTCTTTTTTCTCACTTTCTTGAAACTTAAATGCAAGTATTAAAATAATTCTCTGGGCGTGGTAGCATATGTTTGTAATCCCATACTCAGGAGGCTGAGACAGGAGGTTCGCGGGTTCATGGCCAGCCTCAGCTACTTAGTGAGGCCCTCTGCAACTTAGTGAGACCATGTTTCAAAAATAAAGAATAAAAAATAGGGCTGGGGGTGTAGCTCAGGGTTAGAATGGCCCTGGATTCAATCCCCAGTGCCACAATGAATAAATAAATAAATAAATAGATAAATCTCTGTGTTACGTGTTTGCCATTCTTATAAAAGCAAATATTCTCCAAAAGGGTAAAATAAGTCAGTGTCATCTTGGTTTGATAACTTTATTTTATTATTTATTTACTTATTTATTCATTTATTTTGGTACTAGGGATTGAACACAGGAGCATTCTACCTCTGAACTACACCCCCAGCCCTATTTCATTTCTTGTTTTTGAAACAGGGTCTCTCTAGGTTGCTGAGGGTCTCACTAAGTTGCTATGGCTGGTCCTGAAGCTGAGATCCTCCTGTCTCAGCCTTCCAAGTAATGGGATTATTGATAACTTTAGATCATTAAGCAAAGCTGATTTACTCTGGAAGTGAGAGTGAGGCACAAAACCAATGGCAGCTAGCATTGCCCTTGACAGTGTTCAGCTAAGCTCGGGAGAGCACAACAGAAATACCTTTACTGCTCTTGTCCTCCCTCCCTTGAGTCCCCGGCTACTGTCACCACCGCCTCCTCGAAAGTGTGGCTGCTACTGTACAAGCATCACAGGAGACAAATCACAAAGCTCCCTCACATACTGCTACTACTGAATCCCAGGTCCTTTACTGTAAACTCGTGGCTTTCTGTGATTTTTCTTTTTGTTTACCAATATGAATTTTACTTGGAATAACATCTTATAGCAGAGTCCAATATAACAGATAAAAACAGGCTGCTTAGCCAGGCATGGTGGCACATGCCTGTAATCCCAGTACTTGGGAGGCTGAGACAGGAGGACTGAAGGTTTACAGCCAGCCTCAGCAACCTCCTGAGGCCCTCTGCAACTTAGTGAGACTTTGTTTCCAAATAAAAAAGTAAAATAGGGCTAGGGGGTGAAGCTCAGAGGTAGAATGCCCCAGCACCACAAAAACAAAACAAAAAGGCTGCTATCATTGAAGCAGGGGCTAGTACCAGCAAGTTCACACACATACCCCACTACTTTTGGCACTGAGAATGCTCCATGGAATGCCTGGAGCTCTGAGTAGCATGATTTCTAAATCAATATCCTAGACAATATTGGAGGATGTTTGTGCAAAGCCACCCACTGAAGAAGAGTACAAGAAAAGACATCAAGATATCTCAACATAATTGGAATGCTTGAGTTCTGACTTTGTCAGTTATTTTAAGAAGACTTGATTAGTACTGTCTATACTTAGCACTCTTAGCACTCGCTTCTATCCTAGGCAACTATGGGAGGTCCGTTGGATTGTGAGCTTCAAGACCTCACTCTTCTATTATATTAATTTTACATGTATTTACAGCTATCCTTAACATTTGTTTCTTATGTTAACTACCAGACTGTGACTTCTAGTTCTGACCAAGATAGAGTGCATTCATAAAGACCTATCTCCCTGCTGATTACAACGTAAAATTCTAGACAAAATATATGTTTAAAAAACTGCCCAAGGACTCTTAAAAGTGAACGAAACCAGTAAATCACAGATTGGAATCAAAACTTGAAGAAGCAGCACATATGATATCTATTTTTTTTCCTATCATTTCTTGTATGGCTTTTCCCTAAGGGGAGGACTCAGTTGCAAAACTATTCAGTAGCTGATATAAGCAGCTAACTCTCTTGGAAGGAACAGCGTCTTCCTACACACAACTGGGACAAGGACCCTCTGTGTCAGACACAGAGGGCTTGAGACAGAGAGTGTAGAAGGAATCCTGGAGAAAAATAGACTGGGAAAGAGAATGCCTTGGAACTATGTGAAAAGCTACACTAGTCCCAAGTTTACCCTTGAGCTGCATATGCATTAAGACAGGCTTAAAGCAGCATAGCAAAAGCTTCAAGAACTGAAATTCGGGTTCTCAGTATCAGTGCTATTGATATTTTGGACCAGGTAATTTTTTGTCCTGTCTGGTGCAATATACAATGTCTAACAACATTCCTGACCTCTACCCATTAGATGCCAGTCACACAGAGATATGATAGTCAAACCACCCAGTGCCTCCAGTTACAGAAAAAAACACAAAAAACCCAAGTCAAAGACTAACTTCCTCCTTCTCCTCCTGGAGGGAGCATGCTAGGGATTGAATCCAGGGGCATTCTACTTCTGAGCTAGGCCCCCAGACCTATTTATTATTATTATTATTATTATTAGTAGTAGTAGTAGTAGTAGTAGTAGTAGTAGCAGTAGTAGTAGTATTTTGTGTGACACTGGGTATTGAACCCAGGGCCATTCTAACTCTGAGCTACACTCTAAGCCCTATTTTATTCTTTATTTTGAAACAGGGTCTCACTAAGTTGTAGAGGGCTTTATAAGTAGCTGGGGCTGGCCAAAACCTGCAATCCTCCTGTCTCAGCCTCCCAAGTACTGGGATAACAAGTGTGTGCCACCATGCCCAGCTTATTTTTTGTTTTGAAACAGGGTCTTGGTAGGTTGCTCAGAGTCTTACTACATTCCTGAGGCTGTCTTTGAACTTGTGATCTTCCTGCTTCAGCATCCCAAGTACTGGAATCATAGGAGTGTGCCACTACATCTGGCTACAAATACTTTTGACTATCATAATTTAATGTGACTAACAAGACAAACAAAAACTGCATAATAAAATGATAGAACTAAATCCTACTATACCAATAATTACATTAAATGTAAATGGTCTAAACACACCAACGAAATGTGTTATTGCCTTTTTAAAAATCTACATGCAAGCATCAAGAAACCCAGGTTAAATATCAGATTGAACCCTGAGGCATTCTGTCTCCAAGTTATACTCCCGGCCCAATTTTATTTCTTATTTGGAAACAGAGTCTCACTAAGTTGTGGGGCGGCCTCACTAAGTTACCAAGGCTGGCTTTGAACCTGTACTACTACTGTCTCAGCTGGGATTACAAGCTTGTACCACTACATCAGTTGGAATGGCTATTTTAATATCAAAGTACACTTTAAAAATAAAGAATATTAGCTGGGCGTGGTGGTGCACGCTTGTAATCCCAGCATTTGGGAGGCTGAGACTGGAGGATCTGGGTTCGTGGCTAGCCTCAGCTACTTAGTGAGGTGCTCCAAAACTTAGTGAGACCCAGAATTATTTTGGCTACTGTAGGTCCTGTGCTTATCTGTGTAATTTTAAGAATCAGTTTGCCAACTTCTGAATACCCTGGTGGGATTTTTATTAAAATTACGTTAAATCGATAGATCAATTTGGGTGAGAACTGACATCCCAACAATACTGAGTCTTCCAACTCATGAATATAGTATACTCTCCATTGTTTAGGTCTTCTTTTATTTCTTACATCAGTAATTTGGAGTTTTTAGCACTTATTTCATGTACTATAATATTATCAATAGTATTCTTTCCAGTTTTTAATTTCTAATACTTTTTGCCAGATTATAGAAGTACAATTGCTGTTTGTATATTACTTTGAATCTTGATAAGTCACTACTGCTCTGGAGAATAGCCCAGCAGGATGGACTCATGCCATGGCTATTTATTTTTCATCTACATTTATTTTATTTCTTTTTCTTGCCTTATTGCACTGGGTTGGCCTCCAATGCAGTGTAAAATAGAAGCAATGAGAGTGGACATCCTTCCTTATCATCCTTAGGAAAAGTATTCAGTCTTTCACCATTATGTTAGCTACATGTGCCCTCTATTAAAATGAGGAAGTTTCCTTCTATTCTTGGTTTGATACACTTTTTATTTATTTATTTTTTGGTACTGGGGATTGAACCCAGGGGCATTCTACCTCTAAGCCACACCGTCTAGGACCCCCCCCCCCCCTTTTTGAAACAGGGTCTCACTAAGTTGCCCAGGGCCTCACTAAGTTGTGAGGCTGGTCTTGATCCTGTGATCATCCTGTCTCAGCCTCCCAAGTACTGGGATAACAGGCATGCACCACCATGCTCAGCTGATAAACCTTTTAGAAATTCGAGTAGGAATGTTTTTTCTGCTTCTATTGAGAGAGTCATATGGTTTTCCTTTTTTATTCTGTTGGTATGGTAAATTACATTCATTTTTAAATATTAAACTAACATTCCATTCCTTGGGTAAACCCCCAACTTGTCATGAAATATTAACGTTTTTGTAAGTTGCAGCTTTTAATTTGCTAATGTTTTTCGAGGTTCTTTTGACTGTTCTCTGTCTCCTTTTTTCTTTTTCTTTCGGTTGTTTTATTATCACAGTAAGCTGGCCTCAGTGAATTGGGAAGCATTTCTTCCTCTGTTGTTTTCTAGTATAGCTTGTACAGAGTTGTCAAAATATGAAATGTTGGTTATAATTCATTAGTGAAACTTCGAATTTTCTTTACTGGAATTGTTAGATCATAAATTCACTTTCTTTCACAGATACAGATATCTTTAGGTTATCCATTTCTTTTTGAGAGAGTGTTGTGAGTTTGTGTTTCTTAAGGAATTGGTCTGTTTCATCTAACTCACTGAATTTCTGGAAACACATTTTCCACCATCTTTCCCTATTGTCCTTGTAATGTTTATAGTCTCTAGCGTGGCCACTCTTCCACTCCAAACATGGGCATCTCTTTTTCTTGCCTTTCCTTTCCTTTCTCTTTCTTTCTTTTTTTCTCTCTTTCTTTCTTTTTTTCTCTCTTTCTCTCTCTCTCTCTCTCTCTCTCTCTCTCTCTCTCTCTCTCTCTCTCTGTCTGTCTGTCTCTGTCTCTCTCGTGGTACTGGGGATTGAACCCAGGGGTATTGTATCACTGAGCTACACCTCCAGCCTTATGTATGTATGTATGTATGTATGTATGTATGTATGTATGTATGTATGTATTTAGTGTGATGCTGGGGATTAAACCCAGGGGCATTGTACCTCTGAGCTACACTCCCTAGCCCCATTCTATTTTTTATTTGGAAACAAAGTCTCATTAAGTTGCTGAGAGCCTAACTAAGTGCTGAGGCTGTCCTCAAACCTGTAATCCTATCTCAGCCTCCTGAGTACTGGCATTACAAAGATGTGCCACCACACCCAGCTATTTATTTATTTATTTATTTATTTATTTATTTATTTATTTATTTATTTTGCAGTACTGGGGATTGAACTCAGGGGCATTTTATCTCTAAGCTTCACCAGTAGTCCTATTTTTAATTCTTTATTTTGAAACAGGGTCTCACTAAGCTGTGTAGGGTCTAAGTAGCTGAGGCTGACTGCAAACCTGTGATCCTCCTGTCTCAGCCTCCCAAGTACTGGGATTACAAACGTGCACCACCATGCCCGGCACTTATTTTTATTTTTTTTTAAAGTAAATATGAACGTTTAAATTAGGGAAAGATAGAAGAAAAAGCAGCCCCCCCAAAAGGGGAGTCGTATTTTTCATTTTGAAACAGGGTCTCACTGAGTTACTATATGTCGCCCTCAAACCTTCGACCTGCCCATCTCAGCTCCCCAAGTGCTAGTGTCACAGGCACAGACCACCTTGCTTAGCCCGTCTCTCTTTTTTCTGGTCAGTTTGGCCAACAGTTTATAAATTGTACTGATCTTTTCACTGAATCGGCTTTTGGTTTCATTGTTCTATTATTGTTCTGTTTCAATTCCATTGATTTCCATTTTTATCTTTATTACTTCCTTTCTTCTACTTGCTTTACACTTATTTGATCCTTATTTTTAGATTCTTAAGCTATGAGTTTTTGTTACTGATTTTACACTTTTTTCCTTTCTAATATAAACATTCAGTTCTGTAAGTTTCTTCTAAGTACTGGCTATAATCCACAAATTTTGATATACTGCATTCCATTCTAATTCAATTAAAGTATTTTTAAATGTTCTTTGAAATTACTTTTTTCACATATCATTGATTTAGACGTATATTGTTAAATTACTAAGTACATGAGGATTTTCCTGATATCTTTCTATTGTTTTCTTGTTTAATCCTGTCCTGTTCAGATAATATACTGTACACATGGTTCTTCCCCTCACCCCATCCCCGAATGATTTTTTTTTTTATTGTGGCAAAATATCCACAATATAAAATTTATTGTTTTAACCATTTTAAGTGTGCAGTTCAGTGGCTTTGGGCACATTCCCAGTATTGCATAACCATCAACACTATCCATTTCCAGAACTTTTTTCTATTCTTTCCAAACAGAAACTGTATCCATTAAACAATAACTCTCCATTCCTTCCAGCTCTTTGTAACCTCTCGTCTACTTTATGTCTCTGTGTAATTGCCTATTCTGTTTGTGCTTTTAATTTTTTAAGCTTATGATGATGATGAAGAAGGAGGAGGAGGAGGAGTAAGAGGAAGAGGAGAAGGAACTGGAATTAAACCCAGGGGCATTCTACCTTCAAGCTACACCTCCAGCTCTTTTTCTTATTTCATTTATTTATGTATTTGTTTATTGATTGATTGATGATTGGTCATTGATTGATTGATTTTTTGCAGTACTGGGGGTTGAACCCAGGGGCATTCTACCTCCGAGCTACACCCCCAGCCCTATTTTTTACTCTTCATTTTGGAGCAGGGTCTCACTAAATTAAGGAGTACCTCATTAAGTAGCTGAGGCTGGCTTTGAACCTGCAATCCTCCTGTCTCAGCCTTCCAAGTACTGGGATTACAAGCGTGTGCCATCACCCCCAGCTAAGTTATGGTTTTATAAGGTAAAATAAGCCAAGTACTTGGGAGGCTGTCTGCAATTTAGTGAGACCCTGTGTCGAAGTAAAGAATAAAAAATAGGGCTGAGGGTGGAGCTCAGAGGTAGAGCGTCCCTGGGTTCAATCCCCAGTTTCC
Source organism: Graphiurus murinus (assembly GCA_004027655.1). Lineage (NCBI taxonomy): Eukaryota > Metazoa > Chordata > Mammalia > Rodentia > Gliridae > Graphiurus > Graphiurus murinus. Next base: position 25,084 of record PVLC010014126.1, on the reverse strand, counting down.
CCAAAACAACAAAACCATAACTTTCTAAGTTGCTAAGAGTCTAGCTAAGTTGCTAAGGTTGGCCTCAGTACCTGCAGTCCTCCTGTCTCAGCCTCCCAAGTGTTGGGATTACAGGTATTCACCATCCCACCCAATTTATTAAACTTGTTAAGATTTATTTTTTGGTCCACATTATTCTATTTTGGTAAATGTCCCATGTTCACTTGAAAATATTGTGTATTCTACTGATGTTGGCTGGAGTATTCTAAAAAGTAATACAGTCAAGTTGGTTGATAATAGGTTTTTTTGGGGGGGGCCACTGAGGATTGAATCCATCGGTGTTCCACCTCTTAGCTACACCCCCAGAACTTTTTTTTTTTTTTTTTTTTTTTTTTTTTTTTTGCGGTACTGGGGATTGAACCCAGGGGCATTCTACCTCCGAGCTACACCCCCAGCCCTATTTTTTATTCTTTATTTTGAAACCGAGTCTCACTAAGTTGCAGAGTGCCTCACTAGGTAGCTGAGGCTGGCCGCGAACCCGGATTCTCCGGTCTCAGCCTCCCGAATGCTGGGATTACAAGCGTGCACCACCACGCCCGGCTCACCCCCAGAACTTTTTATTTTCTATTTTGAAACAGGGTCTCACCAAGTTGCTGAGGGCCTAGCTGTTGAGGCTGACCTTGAACCTGTGATTCTTCTGTCAGCCTCCAACTACTGGGATTATAGGCATGCGGCACCATGTCTGGCTCATTCTTCTAATTTTTAAAAATTAAATGATTCTATTGATTTCTGAGAGAGAAGTGTTGATGTCTGATGTATAGGTGTGGATTTCTCTGTTTTCCCCCAATTCCTATTTGTTTTATATATTTTGAAGCCTTATTTTTAGTTTCATACACATTTAGAATTATTGCAACTTTTTTTGGGAGGGAGGGGAACATACTGAGGATTGAATCCAGGAGCATTCTACCTCCAAGGTATAGCCCAGCTCTTTTTATTTTTTATTTTGAAACAGGGTCTTGTTAAGTTGCTGAAATCTTTTGATGCGATACCCATTTATAATAATCTCATGTCCCTCTTTATCCATTACGGTCCTTTTTACAAATCTTCTTCAAAATAAGCTCTCCAGGTCCATGAACTGGAAATACTTCACCTCACATTCCCATCATACATCTTGATCTCAGTTAGTCAGAAAATTCACTAGTTTACATGTTTGTAAAAACAGACGTATTGAACTTAGAACAAGTTGAGAACTGTGTAGCGACTAGAGCATATAGCTTCTTTGTGTGTGTGTGTGTGTGTGTGTGTGTCTCACTGGAGATTGAACCCACTGGCATTCTACCCCAGCCTTATTTTTTATTTTGAAACAAGGTCTCACTAAATTGTGGAGGGCCTCACTAAGTAGCTGAGGCTGGTCATGAACCTGTGATCCTCCTCTCTCAGCTTTCCAAGTACTGGGTTTACAAGCATGCGCCACCACACCTGGCAGCATATAAGACAATCTCACATTATGAAAGGAGAAAAGTTTCTGAAAGCATTTGAAGTGGTTAGTAGAACTAGTCGACTGAACAAAGTTCAAATCCTGTATGGAAAGCTCTGTTGAACAAAGTTCAAATCCTGTTTGCTACATTTGGGGACCTCTGGCTTGATTCCTTGTTTATACTTGCTCAAAACTAATGTTCTTCCAGCAAACGTCAGTGGCACCAAGCGTCAGAGTGACCCCCAGGCCAGAGCACATGCACTCCCACTTTCCGAATGCCAACCCAAATTCCTGAGGGAGCCAACATCCACTTGATGTCTATTTCTGGATCTCAGAATAGTGGAGGATTTTGTCAGGTTGTTTTTAGTCCTAACAAGGCAGCATCAACCAGCCTAGCTTGTTGTGTCATTGGTGGAGGGAATAGTATCCTCTCACTACCGACTCCTAGCTGGTATTTCCCTGGCTTAAGCCTTTCAGGGGAGGGAAAGAACCACACACCAGAAAACAGCCCTCACAGCTCAAAAAGAGAACACTATCTTTGGTGAGATTTGCAGAAAGGTTAAATGGTGGAAAAATAGAGAGTATCCATTCTTAGTCTCAAATTTCTCTTCTGGAATATGAGGATTATGACAATGCCTGCCTCAGGGGGTTCTTGTGAGAATCAAATAATATAACTAAGAATCTAATATGCTGTAAAACTCTAAGTAATGTTAATTGTTAACATTACTTTTTACATGCCCAATATGACTTATCTTAATAATTTGGTTTTAATTAGAAAAATTGATAGGTTCGTTTATATTTCTTTCAAGTTCTTCTTTAGGAAGAGAAGCAGCTGGCATTTTAGCAAACTATTTTTGAAAGTTCTTTATATTTACTGTTCTGCTTTCCATTTCCAGCAAGATAATTAAATACATCCATATTATTCCCAAAGAATCCATGTTCATTCAAAGATACTTTAAGCCAGGTATGGAGGCACATGCCTGTAATCCCAGTACTTGGGAGGCTGAGACAGAAGGATCACAGATTTGAGGCTAACCTCTGCAACTTAGTGAGGCCCTCAGCAACTTAGAAAGACACTATTTAAAAATAAAAAATAAAACAGGGCTGGGGATATAGCTCAGAGGTAGAATTCCTCTGGGTCCAATGCCTGGTATTAAAAAAAAAAGATACTTTAACTATACAAAATATTTTCATGAACATACATGGTGTATTTCATTTTTTAGAGACTAACTTGTCAAGCTAAAAATATTTTCTCTGCTATTTCTAAAATATATTGCCTCTAAATACCAGCCTTTATGTTCTCAGAATTCACATCCAGTCAACACAACTGCTCAAGACTGTGTGTGTGTGTGTGTAATTTTTTCTTTCTGTTGCAATTCAGGCCAAGTGCAGATATAGCTCCACTATATAATCAGCTCTCTCTCTCTCTCTTTTTTTTTTTTTCGGTACTGGGGATTGAACCCAGGGGCATTCTACCTCCGAGCTATATTCCCAGCCCTATTTTTTTATTCTTTATTTTGAAACAGGGTCTCACTAAATTGTGGAGTGTCTCACTAGGTAGCTGAGGCTGGCCTCAAACCTGGATCCTCCGGTCTCAGCCTCCCAAATGCTGAGATTATAAGTGTGTTCCACCACACCTGGCTAGGAATAGCTTTTAAGTGATTACTTTCAAATGTTTACTAGTGTTCACAACTTACTAGACCAAATAAAGTGTAGGAACCATGCATTTTTTTTTTACATCCCCTTTAGAACCACAACAGGCAGTGAGATGCCATCCTGGGAGGGCCTGACAAAATCAGAGGAGGCTTTAAAAGAAGCTGAAGCAGCCAGGCGTGGTGGCACGCGCTTGTAATCCCAGTACTTGAGAGGCTGAAACTGGAGGATCTTGGTTCACAGCCAGTTTCAGCTGCTTAGTGAGGCCCTCCGCAACTTAGTGAGACCCTGTTCCAAAATAAAGAATAAGAAATAGGGCTGGGGCTGTAGCTAGGAGGTAGAATGCCCCCCGGTTCCATTCCCAGTATCACAAAAAATAAAAAAATAATAAATAAATAAATAAATAAATAAATAAATAAATAAATAAATAAATAAAAAGCTGAAGCATTAGCGAGACTCACTGCTCTGTGGCCTATGGAGTTCTCTAGGAGCTGAAAATGGTTCCCAATCAATAGCCAGCAAGGAAACAGGGACCGCCAACCTACAACTTCAAGAAGACATTGTGTAAAGAATTGTATGATATTGATGGAGACCTCTAGCCTAGATGAGAGCCGCTCTGATTTCCACTTGGCGAGTCCCTGAGCAGAGAAACCAGCGAACTTGTACCTAGAAACCTGACCCACAGGAACTGTGAGATAAATTTTTTGGTTTTTTGGTGCTGAGGATTGAACCCAGTGCCTGTGCATCCATGCTAAACATGTGCTGTACCGCTGAGTTATACCCCCAGCTCTCTCGTGGTATTTTAAGCTGCTAAATTTGTGGCACTTTGTTGCACAGCAATAGAAATCTAATACATGTTCTTGCTATTCAGATCTGTTAGGCAGGAGAGAGCAGCTTTGAGTCTAGGGCTATTTTTCTCTGACTCCCAAGGCAGAATCTTTCTATGAGTTTTTGTTTGTTTGTTTTTGTTTTTGTTTTTTTCTCTCTCTCTCTGGGTATGGGAGCAGGAACTATTTCCACAGATGGATAAGCACCGAGGATTTTTCCCTCTAATCTTTTTCATTGTTCTTTCCTCGGCTTCAGGTAAGCTTCTCACCAGGCACGTGCTGATCAGAACTCAGTCGAAGACTCCAGAGGGAATCTCTGCCCAAGACTCCAGAGGGAATCTCTGCCGGTCTCCTGAGTTCCTTCTCTTCAGCCCCAGGACTTTTCCTTGTAGACTTTAGTAACCTGACCCCAGATCAGGGAGTCTTCTCAACTCTAGGAGCTCCAGGATTACAATGCACCAAATAAAAAAACAGAAAATAAATAAATAATGGCAATCATCAAAAACACAGACAACAACAAATGCTGGCAAGGGTGTGGAGAAGTGGGAATCCTAATATATTGTTGGTGGGATTGCAGATTCCTGCAACCACTTTGGAAAACAGTATGGAGGACCCTCAGACAAATGGGAATGAACCTACCATATGACCCAGCAATACCACTTCTGAGTATCTACCCAAAAGAATGGAAACCAAAGTATCAGACGGATGCATGTGTATCTATGTTTATAGCTGCACAATTCATAATAGCCAAACTATGGAAACAGCCAAGATGTCCATCAACAGATGAATGGATTACAAAACTATGGGATATGTACACAATGGAATTTTACTCAGCCATAAAGAAGAACAAAATCATGTCATTTGCAGGGAAATGGATGGAACTGGAAAACATTATGCTAAGTGAGATTAGTTAGTCACAAAAAGTTAAAAATCGTATATTTTCCCTAATATGTGGAAGCTTGAGAGAAAGTGGGACATAAGAGGGACTCTAGACAAATAAGGAGAAATCTTAGATGAGCAAAGAAGATAACTGATGGGGAAGTGGAGGGAAACACCCCAATGCACATGATTTACTTTCATGAACACATCAAAGTCAATCACTAAACTGAACTTGAGGAGGAGGGAGTGGGAAGGAGTGGGGCAGGAACTGGGGAAGAAATGTGAAATGTATGCATGTATGCCTTTACCAGCTTATACCTAACAAAGATGTATGATTACAGTACACCAATAAAATAAAATAAAAACGGAGCTCCGGGGCTCTGCCTGAGTTCCTTGCCCTTGCACCATGGCCTGGAAGCTCCCAGGTAGGCTGGGACAACGATAGGCTCCTCTTCCTTGCTCCCCATCTTGCATCCACCACTCTTCTTTCTTACCTGTGTCTGATATCTTGAAATCATCGGTCTGTGTATGTTATCTGTTTTCTCCATTGTTTCAGGTGGGAGGATAAATCTAGTTCCTGCTACTTCATTTTGACTGAAAGCAGAATCCCAGTGTCATATTGTGTGCTTTTAAATCTTCTTATCTTGCTCATAATGTTCCTTCCTCTAGAGTATCTACTTGGTGAAGTCTTTCTCAAATGTTACCTCCTCTATGCAAAGTAACTCTAAATTCCATTAAAAAAAATAAATATTCTCTTTCTTTGTCCTCCCATGAGACTTACTCTATCATATTTCTACCATAATAGACACCACATTTTGTCCCAGTTGCTTGGTTAGTTTTCTGTTAGGATGTGAATGGAAATGGGTTTTGATTCCATTGACATTGGATAAATTCCAACAAATCAAACCCATACTAGGATTGGGCTACCATGATGATAAAAAGATATTTTCCCTACTGTTCCAGAGTTCTCCAGAGAAACAGCCAATAAGATATTTTGATACTAGGGATTGGACCCAGGGGCATTCTACTTCTAGGCTAGACCTCCAGGCTTATTTTATTTATTTTGCAGTACTGGGGATTGAACTCAGGGACATTCTACCTCCAAGCTACACCTCCAGCCCTAATTTTTATTCTTTATTTTGAAACACTGTCTCACTAAGTTGCAGAGGGCCTCACTAAATAGCTGAGGCTGGCTGGGAATCTGTGATCCTCCTGTCTCAGCCTCCCAAGTACCGAGAATACAGGTGTATGTATTTGGTTATTACAAAGTATGAGCTCATGATCTGCTGTCTGCCTGTTAGAGACCTAGGAAAGCCAGTGGTGGAGTTTGCAGATCCAGAGAGCCAGTGGTGGAGTCCAGTCCAGGTGTGAAGAACCTGGGAGAACCGGGAGCACTAGGGGCACGAGATCAATGCCGGAGCTCAGGAAGGGAGAGAATGAAGTCTCCCTCCATTTCTGTCCTAATCAGGTCCTCAAGGAATTGGAGGACACCATCCACAGGGGGAGAGCCATCTGCTATATTTAGTCCATCTATTCAAATGCTAATCCCGCCTTGTGAGATGGGTGTAATTCCTGTACTTGGGAGGCTGACACAGGAGGATCTCAGGTTCAAGGGCAGCCTCAGCAACATAGTGAGGCCCTCTACAACTTAGTGAGACCCTGTTTCAAAATTAAAAATAAAATGGGGCTGGGAGTATGGCTTGGAGGTAGAATAACCCTAGGTTCAATCCCTAGTCACACACACACACACACAGCTAATTCTAATTCCTTCCAGAACACCCTTTGGGTCCCTCAGCTTTCCTTTGCTTTGACAATACAATACCTGACACTGGTTGCACCTTCCCGTTTGTTTGGCTCACAGTTTTAGAGGTGTACAGACCCAGTGGCATACACAGGCCCCACAGCAGAGCCTGCCCTTGGCGGCATCAACTCCCGGCATGGCAGCTCTGGTGGTGTTGAGGGCAGGTGTGGAGAGATGATAGCCTGGAGACCGGATTGGGAAGGAGAATTCCTTTGTTTCCACCTGCGGGACCCGGAGGACTAAAGTCCGAAATCCGAGCTTGCAATGGCCGGGCATACAGACTGCATAGCCAAGGACAATGGGTGGGTCTTGATTGGCCCCACAGGTGCGGAAGCTTGGGTTAGGTTTCAGTTTAGTTTCCTGCGCCTGATTTGTTCTAGCTGCTCCCGAGCGCCAGGTGTGTGGCTTGGGCTCCACGTGGCAGGTGCAGGGCGGCACCACCTCAGGCTCCAGGCTCAGTGAGAGCAGAGAGAGGACGTGAGGGGTCAGCCGTGCGTCCTCTCGGGAGAACTACCTCGTGCTTCTAATGTCTTACAGACCTCCCACAGCTCCCACAGGCCCCAGATCGGAAGGGTTCTCCCACCTCCCATAGGGTCACCCTGGGGATTGAGCCTTTTTTTTTTTTTTTGTGGTACTAGAGATTGAACCCAGGGGCATTCTACCTCCGAGCTACACCCCCAGCCCTATTTTTAATTCTTTATTTTGAAACAGGGTCTCACTAAGTTGCGGAGGGCCTCACTAAGCAGCTGAGGCTGGCCTCGAACCCGGATCCTCTAGGCTCAGCCTCCCAAATGCTGGGATTACAAGCGTGCACCACCACGCCCAGCTAGAGATCAAGCCTTTTTAATACATGAAAATTTGGGGGGACACAATTAGACCATATCAGAACCATAGCACCTGCTCAGAAATACCCCCAAAATAGTGTTTAACCACCTATTTAAGCATCTCATGGCCCAGTCAAGTTGACACATAAAATTAACCATCAGTCACACCTGCCTTTAAGGAATTTGTGGGGAAAGGGCATCCTTTTAGGCCAATAAGCAATCATGATATTACATAGATAGAGCAGTCTGGACCAGATGCCATACACTGTGTAAAGGAAGAAACAAGACAATGGAAGAGTCCACTGTGGCTGCACAGGAGTATTACTGCTCCATCTAAAATGTGTTGACTGAGCCGGGCGTGGTGGTGCACGCTTGTAATCCCAGCATTTGGGAGGCTGAGACCGGAGGATCCAGGTTCAAGGCCAGCCTCAGCTACTTAGTGAGGTTTTCTGCAACTTAGTGAGACCCTGTTTCAAAATAAAGAATAAAAAATAGGGCTGAGGGTGTAGCTCGGAGGTAGAATGCCCCTGAGTTCAATCCCCAGTACCGCAAAAAAATAAAATAAAATGTGATGACTGAGTAGGAATATAATGTAGAAATTTGTAGATAGAGAGATTAGCTAAAAGAAATTCTAAGCTGGGCATGGTGGTGTACACTTGTAATTCCAGTACTTGGGAGACTGAGACAGGAGGATTGCAGGTTTGAGGACAGCCTCAGCAAACAGTGAGACTCTCATTAACCTAGTGAGACCCTGTTTCAAAATAAAAATAAAATAGGGCTGGGGGTGTAGCTTGGAGGTAGAATGCCCCTGGGTTCAATCCCCAGTGCCAAATAAGAAAGAAAGGAGGAAGGGAGGGAAGGAGGGAGGGAGGAAGGAAAGAAAGAAAAGAAAAAAGGAAATTCTAAGCTGGGTATGGTGGTGCATGCCTGTAATCTCAGTACTTGGGAGGATGAAACAAGGAGGATCACAGATTTGAGGCCAGACTCAGCAACTTAGTGAGGTCCTCAGCAATTTAGTGAGACCTTGTTTCAAAATAAACAAAGGAAATAGGGCTCACTATTTTTTTTTTTTACTATTTGATCTATAGTTGTCCTCTTATTCTCTTAATAGTATCTTTTGCAGAGCAGACATCTTTAATTTTAATGAAGTCCATTGTAAAAATTAAACTTAAATAAAATAGGGCTTTTGATGATGATGATGATGATGATGATGATGCAATACTGGGGATTGAACCCAGGGGCATTCTACCTCCGAGCTATACCCCCAGCCCTATTTTGTATTCTTTATTTGGAAACAGGGTCTCACTAAATTTCAGAGTGCCTCACTAAGTAGCTGAAGCTGGCCGCAAACCCAGATCCTCCGTTCTCAGCCTCCCAAATGCTGGGATTACAAGAGTGCGCCACCACGCCCAACTTTGTTATTTATTTTTACTATTTTACTACTTCTCTCTCTCTCTCTCCCTCTCTCCCTGCCTTCCAAGCACAGAGAAGCACAGGTAAAATGGTAGAATGGGTTCAATTCCCAGTACCACATTAAGAGAAAAAAAAATTCTACTTGAGTAAACCAGGGGTGGAAATACAGAGAGACAGAGAAGACATAGTGTGTTTGGGTAAGGACAAATAATTTTAGCATTGGCTATCTAAATACTATTTTCTTTATCCATTTGCATTTGTAAATATGCAGAAAAAGCAAGATCAAGCTATGTGATCTCTCAATACTTGATGAATGCCTGTTTTATGCCATGCTCTGCTAGACTCTTGGGCTGCAATGCTGTGTAAGAAGTCGTCCAGTAGCAGGGCATGATGGCACACACCTGTAATTCCAGTACTTAAGGAAGCTGAGACAGGAAGATCACAGGTTCAAGAACAGCCTCAGCAAGACTCTCAGCAGGACTCTCAGCAACATAGTGAGATCATTTCAAAACAAAAAATGAAAAGAGCTGGGGGTGTAGCTCAGAGATGGAATGCCTGTGGGATTAATCCTCAGTAACAACAACAAAAAAAGTGATCCAGTCCTTGCCCCTATATAACTAATGGCCAACATCGATTCCTGAAGGCCTAATATAGATCATACATGTGGAATAAAACAGCCAATTATCTCATCAAAGTAAGCCAAGTAAGTTCTTATGATCCAAATTTGTGAAGTAGAAATTCCAGGTGGAATTGTTTTGGGACACTATTAGTCCAGTTCTTCTGGGGAGTGGCCTCGGCATCTGCCGTGTGCTCAAGGAATGCGAACTAATGCTAATATTAGTTTCATCAACATGCAGGAATAAAACGCAGAGGAAGGAAGAAAAGAGGAAGGAAGGCAAATCTGCTGCCCCCAGAGGCAATTAAAAATATTTTTGTTCTACCTCCTGTTTTTGTATTTTACATGCAACTCCTTTTATTAGTTCATTATGTTTAGCGTAGCTACGTATTGGCTCAGACTGACACTGAACAGGCTGTGTTATAGGACTGAATTTGGTTTCTATCTGTAGAAACCTGTATTCATGGAAAGGGAGTTTCTTGTGGGAAGTTATTTGCAATTTTGATAAGCAACAGAGCTAAGTCAACCTACAACAAACAAATCTAGAAGAATAAGGGGCTGGGATGGATCCCTTGGACCCTGGTACTAAGGAATTGCTGTTATCTGAGCACATGTTTCAAATAGGCCTCCGGAGGAGTTTGCATAGCATTTTAAAAAGAGGAGAGAAGTTTGGTGCTTCCTGCCCTGACCTCATTGAGATGCATTTTTTCCCCTTCTTTCGGTCTGATGTATTCTTCCTCAAAAGGGCAGAATTCAAGCCTGATGCAGTGCGAGAGACGGGGGTTAGTCTGTTCTATAAACTCTTAGAGAGATTTAAAAAATAGGCAATCTAATTGACTTGTGCATGGCTCGGAGCCACAGAAATGCTTGCAAAATTACTTCCTGTGCAGTAGTAGTGACCACAGAGAAGCAGAAGTAGAATGGAAGAGAGTGACATGAGGGCTCTTAGGAAATCTTTAGCAGGACTTTAAGACTTTTGCTAAACCTTCTGTTTAACCTTGTAGAGAACTGTCCTTTGGAAAATTAAATGTATTTTCAACAAACATATTGGATATCAAAATTCACAAGATTTGCCTGTAAAATAATTTCTTTTGGGTGTTAAATATCACTTATAGAAATATATTGTCTTTCAGAACCAACGACTGAGAGAAACATTTTTTCTCCAAGAATGAATGTGCTACATCATTACTAAGAGATTTCTAATCTGCTTTAAGCATGTTACAAAACCAGAAGTTGATACAACTACTGAGTTTGCATTTAACTAAAGGCTTTGCTTAAAACACGATGTGTTTGGGTGTTCAAACGATCAACAAAATATTCATAGATAACTTTCTGTATATTCACTTTTAGCAAAATGTTTCTTTTGCATCTTCTTTAAGACTCTCTGCTCCTGGACCGATGGTCTCTGTGATTATTTCCTAGTTTCTCCATATACTCTGCTAAAACATGCATCATTAAATCACTTGTCAGTCATATTCCAACAAAAAAAGTGTTCTGTCCATTTGTCCTTTCCTTTTACAAATTAAAAATAATCTAACCAGGCTTGGTGCTGCATGCCAGTTATCCTAAATTTGGGAGGCTGAGACAGGAGGATGGCATGTTCCAGGTCAGCCTCAGCAAATTAGCCAGGCCCTCCGCAACCTGATGAGATCCTGTTTCTTTTTTCTTTCTTTTTTTTTTTTGCTGTACTGGGGATTGAACTCAGGGGCATTCTACCTCCGAGCTACACCCCCAGCCCTATTTTTTTTTAATTCTTTATTTTGAAATAGGGTCTCACTAAGTTGTGGAGTGCTTCACTAGGTAGCTGAGGCTGGCCGCGAACCTGGATCCTCCGGTCTCAGCCTCCCAAATGCTGGGATTACAAGCGTGTGCCACCACGCCCGGCTTAGATCCTGTTTCTTAGTAAAAACAAAATAGGCCTGGGGTGTAGCTCAGAGGTAGAATGCCCCTGGGTGCAATCCCCAGCAAAACACACACACACACACACACACACACACACACAGAAAAGATAATATGCTGACATACAATATAATTCATTTATAGGAGTGTGTGTGTGTGTGTGTGTGTGTGTGTGTGTGTGTGTGTGTGTGTGGTACTGGGGATTGAACTCAGAGGCATTCTACCTTCAAGCTACACCCCCAGCCCTATTTCATTGAGATGCTGAGACAGGAGAATTGCAGGTTCAAAGTCAGCCTCAGTAACTTAGTGAGGCTCTCAGCAACTTAGGAAGACCCTGTTTCCAAATAAAAAATAAAATAGGGCTGGGAGTATAGCCTGAAGGTAGAAGGCCCCTGAGTTCCACCCCAGTACCACAAAACAAATTTGTAAGCATTTTCTGTGTTTATGGACTTACAAAGTTATGATATCAACTAATAAACAGATAAACCACCCTAAAGAATTTTTAAAATTGACTTTTTAAATTTAATTTTTATTCAATCATTAAAATTATTTATATATCATGTATATGTGGGGACATATGCATATTGCAGAACAGGAGAAAAATATATTTTTTATTTTGAAGATAGCTTTTCTTTTAGGAAAAATCTTTGTGTGTGTGTGTGTGTTTGTGTGTGTGTGTGTGTGTGTGTGTGTGTGTGTGTGTGTTACTAGAGATTGGATCCAGGGGCATTGTATCTTTGAGCTACACCTCTGCCTCTATTTTAGTTTTTATTTTGAAACAGGATCTCACTAAGTGACTGAGGCTGGCCTTGAACCTGCGATCCCCTTGTCTCAATCGCCCAAGTACTGGGATTATGGGCACGTGCCACCATACCCGACTTTCTCTTTTAGGAAAAATTTCTTTAGAATAAATTTTGTTGAGAATGCATTGGGAAGTTATGCATGACTTTCAATTCCCCTAAATGGTAACAAATCCCCAATTCATCTGGATCTCTGAAGACATTTCTGAACTAATACTCGACATGTTACCCCTGAGTTGAGAATTGGCACTTACTCGTAAGTACATGAGGTTTTTGTTTTGTTTTTTTTGGTTTGGTTTTTTATGTACTGGGGATTGAACCGAGAGGCATTCTACCTCCTCACTACATCCCCACTCCTTTTTATTTTTTGTTTTGAAACAGGGTCTCACTAGGTTGCTGAGAGTCTCACTACTTGCTGAGACTGGCCTTGAACATGCAATCCTCCTGTGTCAGCCTTCCAAGTACTGGAATTACAGGTGTGCTCCTACTATTTTTGTGCATCTCTAAAATTCTAGAAGAAAAATACTGATTCGCTATACTTAGAACAATTTCTAGCATATTTTAAGTACATATGGAAAAAAAATAGAAAGGAAGCCATAGAAAAAGATGGAACCAGGCATGGTGGTGCACACTTGTAATCCTAGTACTCGGGAGGCTGAGACAGGAGGATCACAAATTCACATTCAGCCTCAGCTACTTAGTGAGGCTCTCTGCAACTTAGTGAGACCTTGTTTCAAAATAAAGAATAAAAAATAGGGCTGGGGGTGTAGATTGGAGGTAGAATGCCCCTGAGTTCAGTCCCCAGTACCAAAAAAAAAAAAAAAAAAAAAAAAAAAAAGTAGGACTGGGGAATGTAGCTGAGGCCGGGTGTGAACCTGCTATCCACCTGTCTTAGCCTCCCAAGTACTGGGATTACAAGTGTGCATCACCACACCTGGCTCAGAAAGGAACTTTTTTTTTTTTTTTGTGGTACTGGAGATGAAACCTGGGGGCATTCTACTTCCGAGCTACAGCCCCAGCCCCCCTATTTTTTCATTCTTTATTTTGAAAAAGGGTCTCACTAAGTTGCGGAAGGCCTCACTAAGCAGCTGAGGCTGGCCACGAACCTGGATCCTCCTGTCTCAGTCTCCCAAATGCTGGATTTCAAGCATGCGCCACCATGCCTGGCAGAAAGGGACTTTTAAAAACAAAAGCAGGGTTTAAATCTTACTAAGTTCTGCCCTGAACTAGGAAAAATTTCCCTGGATGCTATATAATGCAGGATGCTTGCTCTTCCCAATAATTTGAAATTTCTTGTGAGTGTCATGAGATACAGTGAACATTTTCCAGATGAAAAATCTTGGCTGGGCGTGGTGGCACATACTTGTAATCCCAGTACTTGGGAGGCTGAGACAGGAGGATGTGGGTTTGCTGCCAGCCTCAGCTCTTAGTGAGGTCCTCCACAACTTAGTAAGACCTTGTTTCAAAAAAAATAGGACTAGGGGTGTAGCTCGGAGATAGAATGCCCCTGGATTCAATCCTTCAATCCCCAGTACCACAAAAAGAAAGAGAGAAAGAAAGAAAGAAAGAAAGAAAGAAAGAAAGAAAGAAAGAAAGAAAGAAAGAGAGAAAGAAAGAGGAAACATCTTTTTGGGCTGGGGATATAGCTCCGTGGCAGAGCACTTACCTAGTACACGAGAGGCTCTGGGTTAGATCCCCACCACACACACACACACACACACACACACACACACACACACACACACACTATCTTCTCAATTATTCTCACAGACTTTAACATTATAATTAGAATTTCGGAAAAGGAAAGCACAGCCTTCAAATTACCACCAGGAAATGTCTTGCCCTCTTCGTCATAGTCTTTGTGGCTTACTATATAGGGGCAGAGGTCAAATGAAGTATTTGGGAAAATACTGCACTTCTTAGTCCAAAGAGGGCAGGCAGAGCAGAGTCAGAGGTCATGTATTAGGTGCAGTTTTGTTTTTTTTTTTTATGTTACTGCAGATTGAACCCAGGGATGTTCTACCTCCAAGCTATACCACAGCCCTATTTTTATATTATTTTATTTTTTGTGATACTTGGATTGAACCCAGGAGCATTCTGCCTCTGAGCTATATCCCCAGCCATATTTTTAAAAAAATTTTATTTTGAAACAGTGTCTTAGTCAGGCATGGTGGTGCACTCTTATAATCCCAGTACTTGGGAGGCTGAGACAGGAGGATAGCAGGTTCAAGAACAGCCTCAGTAAGTTGCGAGACTTTTTTTCTTTCTTTCTTTTTTTTCAGAACTGGGGATTGAAACCCAGGGGCATTCTACCTCCAAGCTACACCCCCAGTCCTATTTTTTTATTCTTTATTTTGAAACAGGGTCTCACTAGTTGTGGAGGACCTCACTAAGTAGCTGAGGCTGGCCGCAAACCCGGATCCTTTGGTCTCGGCCTCCCAAGTACTGGGATTACAAGTGTGCGCCACCACACCCAGCTAGTGAGACTTTCATCAACCTAACAAGGCCCTATTTCAAAACAAAAATAAAATAAGACTGGAAGTATAGCTCAGAGGTAGAATGTCCCTGGGTTCCATCCTCAGTACCATAAGAAATAAAGAAACAGTGTCTCACTAAGTTGTCGAGGGCCTCACTGAGTTGCTGAGGCTGACTGTAAACTTGCAATTCTCCTGTCTCAGCCTCCCAAGTCCAGAGATTACACGTGTGAGCCACCACACCCAGCTTATATATATTTTTTTATTTTGAAACAAGGTCTTGCTAAGTTACTGAGGCTGACTTTGAACCTGCGATCCTCCTGTTGCAGCCTCCCCAGTACTATGATTACAGGCATGTGCCACCAGGCCAGCTTAGCCACAGAATTTTCTATCCTTCCTTTAGGAAAACCAACAGAAAAGGACTTATTTGCAGCATATCTGGATGAAGTGTAGGTATGAATAAGTTTAACTCTGACATTGCTGTCCTTTGGCTCCCAAACCACTGGCCGCTTGGTAGAATAATCTGCTTCCTCTTCCACTTCTAGATTTACCTATGTGGGTGTAGTTTTATTCTGGAGCAGAAAGACTGTCATTCAAGCTCTATGGAGAAGTCCTTACCTGTGTTGACAGAACTCCACAGGGCAGGCCAGGCAAATGAATGTGCCTGTTGCTAGGACACCAGGCTGTTTCCATGGCAGCAGGCTACTGTTTGCCACTCTCTTGATTAATAGCACATACACCTGTACCTTAAGAAATATGCTTATTTTTTCATTATAAAGAAAATATTTAGCAGAAGATGGCACCAACTCCATAGCTACAATGTCTCTGCAGCTTTCTAGGAGAAAAATAACATATTTAATGTGATTTGATAGGTGGCAAGGGAACTCACATATTCATGTGACACCTTAGTTTTCATATACAATAAAATGTTTTATATGATCGCCTGATTCATTGTTATATTTATAGCCTGCCGTGTACCACGGAGGACTTGAGTCAACACAGCACATTTCTCAGGCCACCCTAACGTTTGTTCCACGTGGTGCTCACTGGGTGACCGTCTTTTTTATGAGTTTTTCAAAGATTACATGTGATGTTTCCAGTGGAACTCACCATTTTTTTTTCTCCTGCTAACATTTAGTTGTCACCAGATTCACTACCACTACTCATTGCTAGCCAGGACCAGGACTGGGGTATCCAGGGGAAAAATTTAAGGAGGCCCTCACTTTCAGGTCGATGCAAATGCACCACCACTAACACCTACTCCAAAAGTAGATGCCTAGCCAGGCCTGGTGGCTTGGGAGGCTGAGACAGGATTGCAGGTTTAAGGCCAACCTCAGCAACATAGGGAGGCTATCAGCAACCGAGAGAGACCCTGTTTCACAATAAAAGATTAAAATAGGGCTAGGGATGAAGCTCAGAGGTAGAACACCGCTGGGTTCAATCCCTAGTACCATCAATCAATAAATAGATACATAAATTAAAATAGGGCTCAGAGGTAAAATGCCTCTGGGTTCAATATCTAACACCCCCCTCCCCCAAAAGTAGATCCCTGACTTGAAGGTGCCAAGAGCAAGTCTCCTGTTGCTGATGAAATCACGAATTCCTGGGGTTTTTAATGTATCTTCAGTTTTAACTTTCATTTATCCTCTCCCCCACAGTCTAAGACATAAGCATAAATTTGCAGGAACTGGTCTGGTGAATGTGTGTGTGTGTGTGTGTGTGTGTGTGTGTGTGTGTGTGTGTGTGTGTGTTACAGGGGTTAAACCCAGGGGCATTCTCCCTCTGAGCTATACCCACAGCCCTATTTTCTTTTTTAATTTTGAAACAGGGTTTCACTAAGTTGCTGAGGCTGGCCTCAAACCTGTGATCCTCCTGTCTCAGCCTCCCAGGTACTGGGATTACAGGCATGCACCTGTGGACTGGAGAACCTTTAACTGACAAACACTGCCATAGTCAGAACCATCCCTCTTTCCTAACACTGTCTGTCCAAGCAGGAACTTTGATCTCCATGTAAACACACTTCTATGACCCGGAATCTTTGTTCCTTGAAACATAGCTACATGTTCCCTTGGGATTCTAAGGCGAACAAGGTCCAGGTAAAGACAAAACTTCAACAGCACATGACTCCCACAAAGTGGGTAGATGTTTCACTTGCTACAATTCTACCTAAAGGGACACTGGAAGCTACCATTAGGCTTTTAGACAGCTGAGAAAGTTTTTTTGTTTTGTTTTGTTTTGTTTTGGGTACTAGAGATTGAACCCAGAGGCATTCGACCTCCAAGTTACACGTCCAGACCTATTTTATTTTTTATTTTGAAATAGGATCTTACTAAGTTGCTGAGGTTGGCCATGAACCTGCGATTCTCCTGTCTCAGCCTCTCAAGTACTGGGATTACAGGCGTGCGCCACCCTGCCCAGCAACAGCTAAGATTTGACCCACTGAAAAGATCATAAAACCAAACAGAATGGATCTCAAAGATATGACAACTCACAGTAGCTACCAAACTAGCGTCAGAGAAAACTGATTTCTCTTTTCAAAGAGTCTCTGTAGCACCTGGAAGTAGGGCCTTAAAGAGCTCTGCGTGGGTCAAGGGAGTATTGAAAAGGGTGTAGCAGCACACACTTGTAATCCCAGTGCTTGGGAGGCTGAGAGAGGAGGATCGCAGGTTCGAGGACAGCCTCAGCAAGTAGTGAGACTCATCAACCTGTTTCAAAATAGGAGACCTGTTTCAAAATAAAAATAAAATAGTGCTGGGGTTTAACTCAGAGATAAAATGCCCTGGGGCTCAATTCTCAGCAATACACACACACATGCACATACACACACACACACACATACACACACACACACACATACACACCAGGCACAGTGGGAGCCTAACAATAATAATAAAATGGAACAATTAGAACGGTATGCTGGTGAAGCCAGGTGTGGTGGCGCACGCTTGTAATCCCAGTATTTAGGAGGCTGAGACAGGAGGATCGCAGATTTGAGGCCAGCCTCAGCTACTTAGTCAGGCCCTCAGCAACTTAGTGAGAACTTGTTTCAAAATAAAGAATAATATATATATATATATATATATATATATATATATATATATATATATATATATATATATTAGAACAGTATATGTAACCAAGGTTATGTGAATATGATCTCTTTCTCTCAAAATATCATGCTGTACTTTTACCTTTTTATAAAAAGGAAGCACTTTATGGCTTCTCCTTGGCCAATCTGAATGGCCAGCGTCACTACTCCTGCATTTTTGGGGCCATGTTAAGTAAGATAAGGGCTGCTTGAACATAAGTGCTATGATACCACGACAGTAGGTCTGATCACCAAGATGACTACTGAGTAACTGACAGGCAGGTGACACACACACTGTGAGCACCCTTGGCGGCAGAGTAGGATGGTGCGAGAGTTTATCACACTGCTCAGAATGGCACAAATTTACAACTTAGGAATCGCTTGTTCTGGGACTCTGATTGACCACAGCTAACTCAAGCTGTGGAAAGTGAAACCTTGGATAAGAACTAGGGGAACGACCAGGCTGCCTCCAGCCTGTCTCTTCCTGGTAGAATCAACATTATGATCCTCCCTTCTCAAAAACAAGAAATGATTCTTTAGTGCAAAGGTCTGCAAACTACAGCCGGGGACGAATTCATCTGCCTATTTTTGTATAGCTTGTAAACAAAGATGATTTTTATATGTGAACATTTATAATGCATGCATTAACTTTGAACTCCAATTAAGTAAAATGTGATTCCTAAAAATAAATTTATATGGTAGACTTGTATTACCAAAAAATTCTACTCAATTATTAAAACATTTAGTATTTTACCTATAAAAATGTATGGAAGTAGCCGGGCGCGGTGGCACACGCTTGTAATCCCAGCATTCGGGAGGCTGAGACCGGAGGATCCGGGTTCGCGGCCAGCCTCAGCTACTTAGTGAGGCACTCTGCAACTTAGTGAGACTCGGTTTCAAAATAAAGAATAAAAAATAGGGCTGGGGGTATATCTCGGAGGTAGAATGCCCCTGAGTTCAATCCCCAGTACCGCAAAAAAAAAAAAAAAAAAAAATGTATGGAAGTGTGTTTTCTTTCTTATCGCATAAGTACTTACATAGTATCATTGATTTAATTTGGTAAAGCCTAAAATATTTATTATTTGGCTCTTTATGGAAAAAGTTTGCTGGCCTCTGCTCTAACACATTCATAATAAAATCCAAGCCTGTGTGTGTGTGTGTGTGTGTGTGTGTGTGTGTGTGTGTGTGTGTGACTGGGGATTGAGTCCAGGGGCATTCTACCTCTAAGTTACACTCCCAGCCATATATATATATATATATATATATATATATATATATATATATATATATTTTTTTTTTTTTTTTTTTTTTTTCAGTACTGGGGATTGAACCCAGGGGATTCTATCTCTGAGCTATACCCTCAGCCCTATTTTTTATTCTTTATTTTGAAACAGGCTCTCACAAAGTTGCAGAGGGCCTCACTAAGTAGCTGAGGCTAGCCTCGAACCCTTTATCCTCCTGACTCAGCCTCCCAAGTACTGGGCACTATTCTTCTTTCTTTTGGTACTTAGGATAGAACCCAGGGGTATTCTACATCAACTCCCTCCTTTATTTTTTTTTAACTTTTTAAAACAGTATCTTGCTAAGTTGCTGAGGGCCTCACTAAGTTGCTGAGGCTGGCCTCAAAACGGTCTTACTCCTATCTCAGCCTCCCAAGTACTGGGATTACAGATGTGCGCCACCACGTCCAGCTGGTCATTCTATCACTGCCATCTTCCTCCTCTTTACTAAGCCAAGTCTCAATGTCATACATGAGGTTACAAGCTGGCCATGGTGGCACACGTCTATAATACCAGTACTTGAGAAGCTGAGACAGGAGGATCACAGGTTTGAGGACAGTCTTAGCAACCTAATGAGACCCTGTTTTAAAACAAAAAATAAAAAGTGCTGGGGGTGTAGCTCAGAGTTAGAATGCCCCTTGAGTTCAATCCTCTGTAAAAAAAAAAAAAAAAAAAAAAAAAACCCTCCAAAATAAGTTCATTTATTTTTTAAATTTAAAACTAACAATCAGGGCCATTGTTGTAGCTCTCTGGTAGAACATGTGCTTAGCATGCACAAGGCCTAGATCGTGGGCTGGAGATGTAGCTCAGTGGTAAAGTACTTGCCTAGCACATGCAAAGCCCCAGGTTTGGTCACTAGCACTACAAAACAACAACAACAAAACAAGGCCTGGGTTCAGGCCCTAGCACGTACCTCCAAAAAAGAGACTGTGTCATTTGACACCACCCATTCTATATGAAACTCAAGATAACACTCCTGTCCATTGAATTGGAAAGGGATAGGTTGTTACTAGATTGGCATGATATAAAAAAAAAAACTATTGGCCAGAGCAAAATGTAGAGGTTTTTCAAAGATCTGTCATAATTTTTATGTTTTTAAAATATAGATATAGCTGGACATGATGGCACACGCTTGTAATCCCAGTACTTGGGAGGCTGAGATTGGAGGATCGGGGTTCATGGCCAGCCTCAGCTACTTAGTGAGGCCCTCCACAACTTAGTGAGTCCCTGTTTCAAAAATAAAGAATAAAAAATAGGACTGGGGATATAGCTCAGAGGTAGAATGCCTGTGGGTTCCATTCCAGTACTGAAAGAAAGAAAGAGAAAAAGAGAGAGAGAGAGAAAGAGAAAGAAAGAAACATACATATGTCTATATTTACCATGCTTTATTTCACAACTGGTTTTTATCTACCACTGAATTATTGAGAATTAGTTTTATTATATAGCAGTGGCCAGAGATAGCATGTGGGAATAATAGCAAAATAGTCTTAAAACTAGACCTTTTTACTTCTAGTCATAATGGAATAACAGAGACTGGATTTACCTTCTGTAAGGGTTTGGATTTAAAATGTTCCCCAGCCCACATGGAAACAAGGTGGCACTGTTGGAAGCAGGTCTTGGTTGCTAAGCAGGGGTCCCTGGGGATTAGACATCCTTCTTCCTTCCCTCGCTCCCGCTCTGCTTGCGCCTCTGTGCTGTGACAGCACAGCCCGTGAGCGTGAGCGTGAGTGCTCCCTCTCTCTGCTTCCCGCCGTCGTGCCTGGAGTTCCCAGACCCCAGACTCACATGGACTGAACCCAGAATCTCCAAGAAACTGTGAGCAAATCAGTCTTCCTTCCTGAAAGTGGTGTGGTCAGGACTTTTGGATTACAGCGGTGAGGAGGTTGGCAGAGACACCTTCCCACCTTAAACGACTAGAAAATTGGATAAAGCATGGGAGACGATGGATTTCAGGCATTGGACAACAGGCAGTGCAGGACAGTGACCTGAAGATCAGGGAACCAAGGAGGCGGGAGGCCTGTGAGGATCCCCGCTCACTGCCATGGTGCAAATGGGGGGCACCAGCAAAGCCCGGAGTCTCTGGAGTTGAGGAGACAGCCAGGAGTCTGGAGCAGCCAAAGTCATTAAAATGTGCAGGTGAAGTATCAGAGAGGCCGGCACAGAGTCGCTCTTGGAGATGCACAGAGCTCCTCTTGAGCCCTAGGCCAAGGGAGAGGAGCTTCCAAGCCTGAAGAAAGAACCAAGGAAGGGAGCAGAAGGGAAATCCCAGAGGGTCATCCCGCAGGCCTGGGGAGACTTCATGTTCCCACCAGCACTGGACAGAGGCTGCCTCAGGAGTGAGGGCAGGTTAGCCCAAGCCCAAGGCTGTTCTGACAACACAGATCAATAGTTGCCTGAGGCCAGGGGGGTTTACTGCAAATGGCACATAAGGGAGCCTGTGTGAGTGTTGTGTGGTGTGTGTGTGTGTGTGTGTGTGTGTGTGTGTGTGTGTGTGTTACTAGGAATTGAACCCAGGGGCATCCTACCTCTGAGCTACACTCCCTGCCCTATTTTATTTTGAAACAAGGTCTCGCTGAGCTACTGCATATTGGCTTGGAATTTATGATCTTCTTGTCTCAGACTGGGATTACAGGTGTGCATCACTACACCTTGCTGGGAGGGTTTTTTTTTTGTAGTAGTAGTGAAAATATTCAGCTGGGCGTGGTGGCGCACGCTTGTAATACCAGCATTTGGGAGGCTGAGACCGGAGGATCTGGGTTCGTGGCCAGCCTCAACTACCTAGTGAGGTACTCTGCAACTTAGTGAGACCCGGTTTCAAAATAAAGAATAAAAAATAGGGCTGGGGTATAGCTCGGAGGTAGAATGCCCCTGAGTTCAATCCCCAGTACCGAAAAAAAAAAATATTCTAAAAGTGGATTGAGATTATAATTGCACAATTATATCAATTTACTAAAAATAATTCAAATGAAGCTGGGCATGGTGTTGCAGGCTTGTAATCCCAGTACTTGGGAGGCTGAGACAAGAGGATCACAGGTTCACGACCAGCCTCAGCTACTTAATGAGACTCTGCAACTTAGTGTGAACCTGTTTCAAAATAAAGAATAAAAAATAGGGTTAGGGGTGTAGCTCAGAAGTAGAAAGCCCCTGGGTTCAATCCCCAGTGACCCCCCCCAAAAGAATTCAAATGTACATGGCTAGTGGTTGTATTGTAACCCCATATAAAATTGTGTGTGTAGGGGGGAGTACTGGGGATTGAACCCAGGGGCAGTCTACCTCTGAGGTACACTCCTAGTCTTATTTTATTTTTATTTATTTATTTATTGCAGTCCTGGGGATGGAACCTGGGGGCATTCTACCTCCAAGCTACAGTCCCAGCCCTATTTTTTATTCTTTATTTTGAAACAGGGTCTCACTAAGTTGCGGAGTGCCTCACTAGGTAGTTGAGGCTGGCCGAGAACCCAAATCCTCCTGTCTCAGCCTCCCGAATGCTGGGATTACAAGCATGTGCCACCACGCCCGGCTCCTTATTTTATTTTTTATTTTGAAACCGAGTCTCGGTAAGTTGCTGAGGCTGGCTACAAACCTGTGATCCCCTTGTCTCAGCCTCCAAAGTACTGGATTACAGGCAAGCTCAGCTCACATATAAATTTCATCTCAGCCAGGCGTGATGGTGCACACTTGTGATCCCAGTATTTGGGAGACTGAGGGGCCCTGACCAAGGGCCTGAGTGAGGGCCTGTTTGCGGTTCTGTGCAGCAGAGTCTAAAGAGGCAGAAAATTTGAGCAAGAAACAAGGACTGACCTATTGCACCCAAAATAATAAACACAGTGCCAGGGAAAAGGAGAGAAGAGAATGGTATCATTTAAAGCTCATGTTTACTCAGACAATTCCTTCCCTTTTTCCATAGGATATTTTCACTCTGAAAAAAGAGGGAGAAAAATGTAAGGGCATCTATTTAAACGTATAGTTTATGACATAGAAAAGAACTAATAAAATTCTTTTCAGAAATCAGAAATTCGACAAAAGGACACACCTTGTTCCAATGGAATATCAAAACAAACACAGAGAAACTCATTAAAACCACTTCAAATATTGTATTGTATTGCTCTAACCCAAAATTCTTGGGGAAAAATAAAACTAAGAAAATGACTGTTCTATGTAAACTAAATGAAAATAGGGCATAATTGTGGGCAAAAGTCCTTTGAAACAGATGGAATTAGTTTTGCCATCAAAAACAAACAGATCTGGTTCTGAATTAGTAAAGAGATGAGTCACGTATGTTAACTGCAGTGAAATTTATATAGAATGCCAGTCACCTACCTTAATAACCCAATCCCGAAGATTTTGGCAGTTGTCTTTCTCTTTTGTTTTAACTTGGAACAACTTCTTCTTCTTCTTTTTTTTTTTTTCCTTGTGGCACTGGGGATTGAACCCAGCGGCATTCTACCTCTGAGCTACACCCACAATCCTATTTTATTTTAATTTGGAAGCAGTGTCTCACTAGGTTGATGAGAGTCTCATTACTTTCTGAGACTGTCCTCAAACCTGTGATCCTCCTGTCCCAGCCTCCCAAGCTCCCAAGTACTAGGATTACAAGCATGTGCCACCATGCCTGGCTCTTAACTTGGAACAACTTCTGATATACCACTTTATTCTGCCCTATTCTCCCCATCCAAAGATAACCTCATCTTATTAAAATAATTACCAGAGCTTTAAGAGCTTTTAACATCAAATTAAACTAGAGAGAGGAAGGTTGATTAAAGAAATATGGAAGATCCAATTTATGGAAATTGAGTCCAGTGTTCCTCTTAGGAGTGCTGTGTCGGGACCTGCCTGTGCCCGGAGTCTTACTCTCAGTACCTCTGTACTACTGTCTCTGGGATTCAGACGAGACACATTTATCTCTAATTCCTTCCTCTCTAGCAGAATAAACTTGGCTGACATCAGTCTCCTTTGCTTTCTTTAATTCTATGGTTTCTGGTCTTTTTCTCCTTAACTTTATTATTATTATTATTAATTTTTGCAGTACTGGGGATTGAACTCAGGAGCATTCTACCTCCGAGCTACACCCCCAGCCCTATTTTTTATTCTTTATTTTGAAACTGAGTCTCACTAAGTTGCGGAATGCCTCACTAGGTAGCTGAGGCTGGCCTCGAACCCGGATCCTCCAGTCTCAGCTTCCCGAATGCTGGGATTACAAGCGTGCGCCACCACACCCGGCTCATTCTTTATTTTGAAAAGGGTCTCACTAAGTTGCAGAGTGCCTCACTAAGCAGCTGAGGTTGGCCAGAAACCTGCAATCCTCCTGTCTCAGCCTCCCAAGTAATGGGGTTACAAAGATGTGCCACCACACCTGGCTCTCCCATATGTATATATATATGGGAGGTTAATGTAATAGTAGTTTTTAAGTGAATTTTATCTGCTTTCTTGTGAATTCCTTATGTGATCAATAAGTATTTGTGAAGAGTATATGGAGGAGCGAGAGATAATTAACTTCCATTGACATTGTGTGTGTAGCTTGGACGTAGAATGCCCCTGGATTCAATATATAATATTGATAAAATACATATAATATATATATATGTGTATATATATACATACATACATATATATAATATATATATATATATATATATATATATATATATATATATATATATATATACTTTTTTTTTTTTTTTTTTGCGGTACTGGGGATGGAACCCAGGAGCATTCTACCTCTGAGCTACATCCCCAGACCTAGTTTTTATTCTTTATTTTGAAACAGGGCCTCACTAAGTAGCTGAGGCTGGCTGAAAATCGGTGATCCTCCTGTCTCAGTCTCCCAAGTACTGGGATTACAAGCATGCAGCACCACGCCTGTTTCTCCCTTACATTTTTTTTTTTTTTTTTGTGGTACTGGGGATTGAACTCAGGGGCATTCTACCTCTGAGCTATACCCCCAGCCCTATTTTTTATTCTTTATTTTGAAACCGAGTCTCACTAAGTTGCGGAGTGCCTCACTAGGTAGCTGAGGCTGGCCGAGAACCTGGATCCTCTGGTCTCAGCCTCCCGAATGCTGGGATTACAAGCGT
>PVLC010014125.1:0-39966 GCA_004027655.1 Graphiurus murinus | reverse complement strand
AAAAATAAAGGCATCAGATGGAGCTTAAGTCAGGTGGACTACACAGGAAGCTATCTAGGAGAAAAATTTAAAAGATTGCATTTAAATAAAACTGAGGTAAGAGGATAAAGAATGAGTGGAAATAATCTGAGACATCTTTAGCAAAAGCTTGTATGACTTGCATCTCAAAAAAAAAAAATACTGAGGACAGCTACAAGGGCTTTAAAAAGTTATGTTTAAACAAAAGAAAAGAAAATTGCACAGGAAAAAATGTGCAGTACCAATACATGGGCAGAATTATTCACTCTTGATTTGTATTCTTTATCCCAAGAGAACCACCATTAAACTGCAAAGTCACATCAAGCATCATGAAAAACGAATTGTGACAGATTAAATGGAGAGCCCTAGTTACTTGAAATGGGTTCAGATAGCCCCAGGAAGCCCATGATTGTGGATTCATGTGGTCCAGGTTATCTTTGAGAAATGATAGAGAACAAAAGTAGTGTGAGAAATTAGGAACTTCTGTGGCTTTCATCTAGAAAGTTGCTTGACATCTTTGGCAAATATGTCTCAAATACGAGAATCAGTGGGGAAAAGAGTTCAGTTTCTAGCAGTTAATATGGAATCTTGTGGGTACAGATTAGTTATGGGATTTGGGTACCATTGGGGGTTCTTGAAAGAGAAGGGTGTGGTGGTGCACACCTGTAAACCCAGTACTTTGGAGGCTGAGACAGGAGGATCATATGTTCAAGGACAACCTCAGCAATGTAGGGAGTCTCTCAGCAACCTAGCAAAACCCTGTTTCAAAACAGAAAATAAAAATGGCTGAGTTGTAGCTCAGAGGCAGAATGCCCTTGAGTTCAATCCAGAGAGAGAGACAGAGAGTGAGAGAGAGAGAGAGACTTCTTCAAAGCCAAAATCACCCCCAGAAAGGGTCATGGTCTCCTATGTCTGCGGGAATATTGGATATGGATCCTTGTACTAACCTATATCTTATCCTCTTACATTCTAGGAACACGTTCCAGGTAGGCACAACCTAGCCATAACTTTCTGTCAGTCTTGTACATTTTAGGTTTGTTTTTGGGCTACCAATGTGGCTTCTAGAAGTACATTAGTTCCCCATTATATGTGGTTTATGTTACCCATGATTAGCTATATTCAAAAAAATATTATGTAGAAAATTCCAGAAATAACTCATAAGTTTTAAAGTGAATGCATTTTGGGAGGCATGATGAAATCTCACACTGCCCTGCTCCATCCTGCCTGTAACGTGACCTATCTCTTTGCCTAGTATATGTACACTGTATACACTACCTGCCCAATACAAGTAACCTTCCTTTCACTTAATAATGGCCCCAAGGTACAAGAGTAATGATGGTGGCCATTCAGATACCCAAAAGAAGCCCTAAAGTGCATCCTTTAAGTGAATAGGAGAACCTTCTCAATTTAAGGAAAGAAAAAAAAATCATTCTATGCTGACATTGCTATGCTCTGTAGTAGCACCAGTCTTCCATCCATATCTGTGAAATTTTGACAGAGGTATAAGAAATTCATTCTAGTTTTTCTGTTGCATCTTAGGCTATAAAAAGTCCATCTAGATTATGTGGTGTTTAATTACAATGGAAAAGGCATTAAATATGTGTATGTACATGTGAGGAAAACATCACATATATGGGTTTTACTACTATCTAAAGTTTCTGGCATCCTTTGGCGGTCTTGGAGCATATCCTTCATGGAGAAAGGTGGGGGCACAAATATGCCTACTTATACGATTTTGATTTATAGAGTGAAAACAACTGAATTGAACTTTTTAAACTTCTCTAACTCTTATAGTTAAATAAGTTGTGGAAGGAAGACAAAAGAATTTCCTGGTAGACCTTTTGAGCAAGAGCTTTCTTCCATGCCCTTAATGACTAAGGTGATAACACTGATGTTGTTATCTTAGGTTTTTCAGGGTGTAACCTATTTTTGGGTTTACAAATTCAGTTTTGTGGATTGGAATCTATGATTTGAAAAAAAAAAAAAACAATATAATGGAGTTGAGTATACCACATAGAAAATGTTAAATGCTGGTTTGTGAAACTTTTTTTCAGTTATATTTACACATGTACCTGTTTTAGTGTGCTGAAGGATATGTAAAATGCATTTCTTTTTTTTTTTTTTTTTTTTGCGGTACTGGGGATTGAAGTCAGGGGCATTCTACCTCTGAGATACACCCCAGCCCTATTTTTTTTATTCTTTATTTTGAAACCAAGTCTCACTAAGTTGTGGAGGGCCTCACTAGGTAGCTAAGGCTGGCCACGAACCCGGATCCTCTGGTCTCAGCCTCCCAAATGCTGAGATTACAAGCGTGCGCCACCACGCCCGGCTATAAAATGCATTTCTTACTAGCGAAGTGATCAGAAAAGTGAAAAACCACTGATTGATACTAACGGGTTTCTGCCAGGAAGACATTCAAATGAATCTCTTTATGACAAAAAGAAGGAAGAACACTAAACTAGTTATGAATCAGCTTTAGACAGGCGTTTCGATTCTCCTAGTCCCACTGAGGTGGGCATTTTGTTTTGTCATGTTTATGGATGAAACTTTGGTGACTTAAAAAGGTGAGTTAACTCCCAGTAACTTCAAAAGATAAATGAACATGAGACTTCGAAGGGATTTTAAATGTCAGAGAACCCGGATTTGAAGTGAATCTGTTTTAGCCAGAGAAAGTGTGTCAGTCAGGGTTCAAGGGGAAGGTCAGATTGGCAAAAGCTGGAGGCTTATCTATCATTTGTGTGATGAAAGCTGAGGGTCTCAATGTTGAAGTAAAGCCAAGAGTTATTTAGGTTGTAGTGGAGTGTAAGTCTGAAGATGTGCCGTCTTTTTGGTACTGAGGATTGAACTCAGCTGCAGGTTGGAGACAGCAGGCCAAGTCGCTGCTCTTGTTGGAGCTGGGATGTCCTCTGAAAGCTCACCGGTTGAAGGCCTGGTCCCCAGCATGGCAGAGATTAGAAGGAGGAAGTGATTGGATCATGAGGACCCTGATCTCATCAATGCATTAGTCTAATGATGAGTTCAAATGAAATGTACATTGAGGATGGAGGGAGCTGTTGGAGGTGGGCTAGTTGGAGGCAGTATGTTGCTGGGGGTGTGCTGGAAAGGTCTGTCTTGTTCCCTCTGCCCATCCTTCCTGGCTGCCATGCAGTGAACTGCCTTCTCCCCCACAAGCTGCACACCATGCTCTCTGCCTCACCTCAGGCCCAAAGCAATGGAGGCCGCCGACCATGGACTAAACCTCCAACCAGGAGCCAAAATAAACCTTTCCTCTTGGAAGTTGCTTTGCTCAGGGATTTTGTCACAGTGAACAAAAGCAACTACAAAGCTTGTGAATTGGAAGACTGCTGGTTTCAGCATCCCCCATCTGGTAACAGGATGGGCCCAAGGCCTGGCTGAGAATGCAAGCCCACAGGTGCGCTTAATGGGTCTAGCTGGAAGGGTGTTAGGACTCCGATTAGTTCTAATGAAACAGTTTATTTTCAAAGAATAAGCCAACAGAACTGCAGCAGGGCAGATTAGGAAAGACATTTCCTATATAGATATGTTTCTTTCATCAAAGGAGAAAAGAACAAATAAAAATTAAAGAAAAAACCTTTTCCTATTGTTTCTCTTTATTGATTTGACATATCATTTATATTAGTATTGCCTATTATGTATTAATATGTATACATTAATAAACATATTTAATCTTCTTCAATTAATTCTAATCTCTAAATGAGATAGAAAATGGAACACTTGAAAAATTAGCTTCAGGAACTCTTCAGAATGTGGAGGTTCTCTGTGTGATTTAACAAAACCTCTAAAATTAAAACCGAGAGGCTGTTTTCACTGTTGCCTACTGGCCATGAGCTTTAATTATGGAAGTGATGTAAGCAGCCACGTTATTCTGTTTGGATGGTGCCTTAGATGGAAATATTACCCCTTTTCCTTTTTTAAAAAGTAGTAAAGAGGGCAGGAATGGTGCACTCATGTATAATACCAGTATTTGAGAGACTGAGACAGAAAGATCACAGGTTTGAGGACAGCCTCAGCAATGTAGTGATAGTCTCAGCCACCTAGTGAAACCTTATTTCAAAACAATAAAAAATAAGGAAGTAAACAAAAATAAATAAATAAATAGGGGGTATAGCTCAGAGGTAAAATCCCTCTGGGTTCAATCTCCAGTGCCAAATAAATAAATAAATAAAGCAGAGGAGGGAGAATTCTTTCAAAGTGTAGCCAGTGAACAACTCTTCATTCCAAATGTGATTTTTAGGCACTATAAGTTGTTTTGCATCTATTCTTGATAAATTTTGCCACCAAGTAAGTTTGCTATGAATTCATGGCCAGATTTTTTGGTTCTAAGCAATTTCAGGAGTTTAGCATGATGGGCAAGGGATTGCACACCTGTGTGCAGTCTGTAGGACGTTGGGGACTTGATTTTTTTTTTTTTTTTTTTTTTTTTTTTGTGGCACTAGGGATTGAACCCAGGGGCATTCTACCTCAGAGCTATACCCCCAAACCTATTTTTTATTCTTTATTTTGAAACAGGGTCTCACTAAGTTGTGGAGGGCCTCACTAAGTAGCTGAGGCTGGCAGCAAACCCAGATTCTCCTGTCTCAGCCTCCCAAGTACTAGGATTACAAGCATGCACCACCAAGCCTGGCTTGGGAACTTGAATATTATATCAGCAAGTCTGCATCTCGGTTTCTGGCTGTGCAGCTATAAAGTACTCTAGATGATTAAGAAGGTCAACAAAGTTCGAAATCTGAGTCTTCACATGAAGGTCTTAGAGAGGACAAAGTATTAGCTGAAATTTAATTTAAAAATTTGGGTTGAAAGGGCTTGATGCTGTATTAGGCTGCTTAGGCTGCCACAGCAAAATACCCCAGACTTGGAAAGTCCAAGTTCAAGGTGCTGGCCAGGTAGGAGTCCTGCCTCTCTTGCCTTTCCGGTGGCTCTTATGCAAATGCTAATTCCATCCCCTCCTATCAGGACTCCCCCTTGTTACTCACTCAACTTTGATTACCTTTTAAAGATCCTATTTCCAAATATGGTCACACTGGGGCTAGGACTTCAATATATCAACTTAGGGGGACCACAATTCAGTCCATAGCAGATTTTAGGATTCAGAACTGACTTTCACTGCTTGACCAAATGGCTATGAGCTGTAGTTTGCAGCAGTTTTTTTTTTTTTTAAATTTACTTTTTCTTAATTCCATGTTTGTTTCTTTTCTGAGCAATTCTTTCCTTCATGATCAAAGAGATGGGAACTTAGAAGTGGCATTTGAAGTTGCCAACATTAAACCTTTTGATCGATCCAGCCAATTTGTCAGCTGAACAAGGAGGAGGAGTATCACTCATCCATCTCAGTTCGCAGCTGAGAGGTGCAGAAATCCAGTTGATGTGGAAAGCACTTCCTTCCCTGAGTTAAATTTAACATGGAATTCACCACGCTTGGATGCTTCTCCAGGTGGCGCCCATGGGGCGGGGGAGCCTGAGCCCCCTCTGGCTTTGCTGCAGGTTTCCCCCAGCACACATGGTATCCATTCGTCAGCCCTGGCTGGAACCAGTTTTCAAGAGCAAACAGATTCCGCATCATGGGCACAATCAGCTGAGGTTAACCTAAGCTCTAATTAGACCCAGGAAGGTGTATTAATACAGTTAGCTGCGGGGAGGACAGTTACAACAGGAAACAAATTCCTTTTGCGGCATCCGGTCCTGACCTAGCTCATGTTTTGATTAAGAGGAGAAGCTCCAGACCTCAGAATCAGAGGAATAATCACAAACATCTGGGAATGTAACTTTCTAATAATTGTAAGCTGTGACTTTCTAATAACTGAAGAGGAAGAAAGGATTCTAGAAAAGAAAAAAAAAAAACTCGAGGAATTGTTATTGAAGTGCTGAAGATTTTTACTTTGGGGAGAATATGGTGATTTTCACTTTCACTGTGGAAGCTGCTTTTCCCGTGTGTTCTGAAGGTCTTCTGTAAAGAGGGGACTGTGAATTACAAAGTAAAGTGCAGGCTGTGGAGTGACACCGTGGGTGGCCTGTTCTCTGCGTGACCTTTAGCAAGATCTCTTACCATCTGTGCCTCGGTTTCCTCATCTATATATGGTTGTGTTCAAACTAACTGCTTCATAGGAGTGTGGGAGGAGTAAGTGAGAAAATGTTTAAAAGAGATGAAAGGGGAGCTGGCACGAACTGAGTGTTCAGTAATGACGGGATCTCATTTCTAACATCCTCTCCATCTTCACCACCATCTCCATCATCATCATGATCGACTGGCTTTCCCCATCTGTTGATGGAGATGACCATCTGATAGGAGCCTCTGTCATTGCCCCAGGAGTGGTGCAAGCGAAGTCTGTTCCTAAGTAGAAGCTCAAAGGAGTTTAATTTTTCAGCATGACATCTAGAAGAGTTGTGGTTAACACTGGGAATAAGTTGGGTTTTTTTAATTTTTTTTTATTTTATTTTTTTTTAACAGAATGGTATACTTCTTTCTATTAAAAAAATAAAAAATAAGAGTTAGTCAGCCCATCATATTTTTGTTTTTTCCCTTATTATCAGAAAATTACAAGATGATTTTCAGTAACAATGACTATTCGTTTCTGTGACCAACGGCTTATTTCTTTGTTTCCTAAGAATTTGATTTTGTATTCTTCAGCTAAATAGCACAATAGGTGTGATGCTGTGTGCCACATTTTTTTTAATGAGGCAGGAAGTTTGCTGACAATTGTTTAATTCATGTATTCATTCCACTTGTTTCTGTACTTCCTCTGGGTTTTTAAACATCTTTGTAAGCATGGTCCCTATCTTGTTATTTTTTTCTCATTCATATAAAGACTTATATGAATGCCTACTTTGTGTCTAACACACTAGACACTAAAGTTTCACAATAATACTTTGTCTTTAGTATAAGTAACATGTAGCAGAGAACTCAATTTAAAAATAATAATAGTCAAATCTGCTATGTATGTAAGGTACGATCAGGAGGGTGCAAATTTATTTGTCTTGCCCATTGTTTTATCTCTGCTCCTGAGATAGTGCCTAGAACAGATTAGGTGCTCAGTTAATATTTGTTCAATGAATTACTGCTCCAGGCATTTCACATATATTAAAAATATTAGAAGTAATATTTATTGAGCATCATATCTAAATGCCAGGCACTGGCATTTCAACATCATGAACTGGAAACAAATTTTGATGTTATGAAATAAATATGAACTTTGAGGTCTAGAGGGGTTATGTAATTTGCTTGTGGTTACCCCCAGGTATGAACCAGAAGTCTGCCTAACACCACAGCCCGTTTTTTTCATCAATACCTCTATCTAGGATGACACCATCTTTCCCTAGTACTTCAGGGTGCAGGAAGAGTTTCCCCACTTCATGGATAATGAAACTGAGATTTTCTAAGGCAGGGCCTGGTTAGTGGAAGCCATGTTCAAGCCAACACTCCAGACCATGCGCTGTCTCTACTGTACCACACCTTGCACATAGACCATTATCTGACACACTCACAAAGGTTCTAGCGAAGGTCTGTACCATGTCATGAAGCTGAAGTTCAAGAGTCTATGGCATAAAATATGCCCGAAGTCGAGTACCTGTCGAAATAAAATGGGCTGCAAAATTAAGCCATCAGGGATGAAATTGGGCATGACACTTACAAACTGCCCAGGGGCTTGAGCCTGCTACTCTTCACCACACTACTTCCTTCTTGTGTAGAGACACCGTAAGCACTGACAGGTTGTATCCTTACTGTACAAAATTACGGAGCACAGATCTGATAGAATTTGAAGATAGCCCCCTTATCTCCACCCCCCCCGGAGTTCATGTCCTCTGTAGTCTCTGCCCTGTGAGTGCGGAAGAATCTATGACTTGCTTCTAACTGATAGAATACGGCAAAGGGGAGGGACTTTTGTAGACCTAAAGTCCTACGTCAATTAATTTCAAGTTAATCGAATGGGAGGTTGTCCTGGGTAGTTCTGACTTAATGAGGTGAAAGTTCTTTTTAAAAAAGAGCCTGAGCCAGGCGTGGTGGTGCACGCTTGTAATCCCAGCATTTGGGAGGCTGAGACTGGAGGATCCGGGTTCGCGGCCAGCCTCAGCTACCTAGTGAGGCACTCTGCAATTTAGTGAGACTCAGTTTCAAAATAAAGAATAAAAAATAGGGCTGAGGGTATAGCTCGGAGGTAGAATGCCCCTGAGTTCAATCCCCAGTAGCACAAAAAAAAAAAAAATTAAATTAAATTTAAAAAAAATAAAAGAGTCTGGGTCGGGTGTGGTGGCGCACGCTTGTAATCCCAGCATTTGGGAGGCTGAGACCAGAGATTCATGGCCAGCCTCAGCTACCTCGTGAGGCACTCCGCAACTTAGTGAGACCCTGTTTCAAAATAAAGAATAAAAAATAGGACTGGGGGTATAGCTCGGAGGTAGAATGCCCCTGAGTTCAATCCCCAGTACCAAAAAAAAAAAAAAGAGTGTGGGCTCTTCTGGAAGTGACAGACTGTCCTTGCAGATGTGATGAAGTTAGTGGTCTTGTCAGGTAAGGAAGCCAGGGCCCTCAGTCATGCAACACAAGAAATTGGATTCTGCCAACAACCTGAACGAATGCGAGGGCAGATTATTCCCTGGTCCAACCTGCAGATGTTAATGTAGCCCAGCTTCACCTGAATTAGATCCTTGAGAGACCCCGACAGAAGTCTCAGCAAGGCCAGGCCCAGACATTTGACCCATGAAAACAAAGAGGAAATGTGTATTGTCTTAAGCCACAAAATGTGTGGCAATGCCTTACACAACAATTGAAATCCAGTATGTGTGCCCAAGTGTGTGCCTTGCTGGCTAGCCAGCCTCATTATTTGGTTGCCAGTCTTGTTCCTCTGCCTCCATTTATGACAAATATACTTTTAGATGTATTTTTAAAGTTAATATCCCATTTCCCATACTCAAATATACTGAAAAGGCAAAAATATGGTTGTTGTTGTTTTTGAGGAAGTTGTAACTAGTCGAAGCACCATTTGAAATATTGTTATTGTGGTTGCAGTTTCCAGATGGGAAGGCGAACTGTGGGGAGGTCTCGGGTGTCTCTAAGGAGAGATTAGAAGGCTGCTAGGTGATCCTTGGATGAACACACTAAAATTCCTCTCCACACAAGGGAAATACTGGTGTGTTTGCCGCTTCTTTTGAAAGTTGCATTATTACGAATATCCAATAAGCCTGGCATAGTGGTACACACCTGTAATCCCAGTACTTGAGGGGTTGAGACAAGATGATCACAGGTTCAAAGCCAGCCTCAGCAAATTAGCAAGGCTGTTAGCAACTTAATGAGACCCTGTTTCAAGATAAAAAATAAATAAAAATAGGTATGGGGGTGTAACCCAGATGAAGAATGCATCTGAGTTCAATTCCCAGTACTGACCACCCCCCAAACAGCAAAAAAACCCCACCTCATATTTATATATGTGGTGTGTGTGTGTGTGTGTGTGTGTGTGTGTGTGTATGCACACACATCTATATTTAATGTAATCAATGTAATGTGGTGTGTGGACATACATTCATTTTTTATTTTTTTGAGCAATGAGTATTTTTATTTATTTATTTTTTGCGCTACTAATGATTGAACCCAAGGGCATTCTCTTCCTGAGCTACAACCCCAGACTGATTTTATTTCTTATTTAGAAATAGGGTTCCACTAAGTTGCTGAGGCTGTCCTCGAACCTACGATCCTCCTGTCTCAGCCTCCCAAGTAGTAGGATTACAAGTGTGTGCCACCATGCCCAGCTTGAGCAGTGAGTATTTTGGCTTCACTAAATCTAGAATTCTTGATTTTGAAAAACAAGCAGATAAAGACTTCCCATTAATTATTGTTTTTTATTTTTTAAAAAATCTGCTATCACCTAAGAACTCTCTCCTTTCTCTCTCCCTCTCTCTTTTCCTCCTGCTGCCTCATCCTTTCTTGAGTTTTGATGTGTTTGTTCCACTCCATGTAATACCCCCATCTGCTTCGGCTTTTATCCTTTTTGTATCAAATTCAAGAAAGATTTCTGTTTTCACATGTCCCAAACAGAATCCCTGGTATCCCTTTCATTGGACCAACGCAGAAGTCAGGAGAGAGTCCACCTCTCAGAGCCATGAACACTTGAATTATATTTTCAAACAGGAAGAAGTGAAGGAGAATTTTCCAATACTGAGAAAAATTCTAAACAGAGAAGTTTTGCTGGAGGTAGAAGTCAGGAAACAAATAGAATCATCCCTGATCAGAGAAGAGAACATTCTCTTTTTTTGTGTGGTACTGGAGATTGAACCTAGGTACATTCTGCCTCTGAGCTACACCCTCAGCCATACTTTATTTTTGTATTTTGAAACAGCATCTCATTAAGTTGCTAAGGCTGGCCACAAAACTGCTATCCTCCTGTCTCAACCTCCCAAGTATTGGGATTACAGCCACCATGTCCAGACAGAAAAGAAAACATTCTAAAACTATTATTGAAAATATCATTTAACAGTACAGAAACAGACAACTGTAACACCCTTCTAGAAGAGATTCAAAACTGTTCATGCAAGTGTAACTCATTTAAAATGGCTTCATGGATGCCACTTCATTATAGTGCTATCAGTTTAGAAATATTTGTGTTAAACTGCAGAGACATGGAGACACATGTGTTGTGGTGGTTAACAGTGCAGTGGCTATGTGCTTCTCAAGAGGCCAGTCATCCCGCATGGCACAGTGATGCTCCTTGGTTTTACCACCTGTTTTCTCTAGTGTGGTGTCTATGATTACCAGCATTTCACATTTTCACAAGTGTTTGGGGGCCAGGAAGGCTCTCAAAGATGTGCATGTGCTAGCTCTGTCAGTGTTCCCAAGAATGGCAGAAAGAAATACACTATTCGATGTTAAAAAGTCACTTTTACTAGGGCTCAAGACAGAGAGAGAGGAAATTTTACGTAAAATTACTGATGATGGAGCTTATTAGGTACTGGGGAAAATCTTTATAATGCCGAGTGCCCCTCTCCACACAGACTACACCTGTATGAGGTGACTACCCCTTAAACGTCAAAAATATATTTTATGCATCTTATATATTATGAATGTATTTTATTTTATATTTATATAATCCTTGTATTTTTTATCTTTATATATTTTTTCAGTACTGGGAATTAAACACAGGAACATTCTAACTCCAAGCTACACCTCTAGTCCTATTTTTTATTCTTTACTTTGATACGGGATTTCACTAAGTTGTAAAGGGCCTCACTAAGTAGTTGAGGTTGGCTGAGAACCTGTGCTCCTCCACTCTCAACCTTCCAAGTACTGGGATTACAAGCATGTGCCACCATGCCTGGCTTAATTTTATGTTTCATTTAATTTTTTTGTTTGTAACTGGTGATTGAACCAGGGCCACTCTACCTCTGAGCTATACCCCCAGCCTTTTTCATTTTTAAAAACATTTATTTATTTATTTATTTATTTATTTATTTATTTATTTATTTATTTATTTATTTATTTATTTTAATACTGAGGGTTGTACCCAGTGGCATTATACCTCTGAGTTATACCCCGAGCCCTTTTGATTTTTTTCAAAATTTATTTATTTAATTTTGGTACTGGGAATGGAACCCAGGGGCATCCTAGCTCCAAGCTATACCCTTTGCATTCTATATTTTGAAACAAGGTCTCACTAGATTGCTAAAAATCTTGCTAAGTTGCTGAGGCTGGTCTCAAACCTAAAATCTTCCTGTCTCAACCTCCTAAGAACTGGCGTGTCCCACCACACCCAGCTATTCATTTCATGCATTTATACATAATTTTATATATCACGTTTGTTTTGGGTAGTTAAGCATATAGTGTATGAGTGATATTTCCAATTAGTAGAGAAATGCTGTGTTCATAAAACTGTTGGGACAGTGGATATCCATTTGGAATGTAAGTAATATTAGCATTCTACCTCATAGCACATAAGCAAATAAATTTGAGATAGAATAAATATCTAACCATTGAGAGAAATGCACATTACTTAGAATATACAAAAACTACTTTTTATATCTGTAGAGTGGGAGAAAACATTTGCACAAATGATATAAAACCCAGAAACCATAAAGGAAAACATTGGCAGATTGTCCACTTAACACTGTTAAATTTCCAATGTTCAAAAGATACAAGAGAAAAAGGAAAAAGACAAGTTATATATTAGAAGAAAACATTCTCAAGATATATCAGAAAGAAGGTAAATATGTTTCATCCCTCATGTACAAAAGCCCGTCATACAGATTAATGAGAAAACAAGGTTCTCAGCCTTGTCTGGATGCAAGCCAGAGTTGTGTCGTGGCCACCATGTCTGGTGTGCTTCAGTGATCTCTGGGTAAGTGTCCTGAATCTTCTGAAGGAGGTGCCTCCTGATGGCTTATGAATTGCAGTCACTGGGTCCAGCTGATGCTCCTCTTCCCTGGCCCAGGGAACCTCAAAATCCTCAGTCTTCACTTCAGGCTGCAAGAAGTGTATCTCCTGGGAAAGTGACCACTGTTTTTCTCATTTGGCCCAGGAAAAAGGAAGCCATCGACTTTGCTTTTCCATGGTGATTTGGAGCACACCTAATCTTGAATGTGCCCTACTAGCACTGCCTATTTGTTTTTGCTTGTTGACTTTACTTCCGGAAGGGAATTGGGACAGATAGAGGGTCGGGAACATGTTCTCATCAGGACTTCTAAGAATACCCCTCTTTCCCGTTATTTTAAGCATCTCATTAGAGCCTTCTACACTGTGTGCTCCTCTAAGCTACCTTTACCTTCCCAGTGCTTCATGCAGAGTGTGCACTCAGTAAATATTTGACAAGAGTGAGCAAATGAATAACAGTCAATGGAGTATAAATTGCCAAACCACTGCATCTTTTCCATGCAGAGAGCTCAGGGTCAGTTATGAAAGTACTTCTAGTAAAGAGGAGAAGGTTTGAGGCATCTGGAGGGCATTAGTATACTGAAGTTTTTGTTAAGACTCAGGAATATATTCTTTTATTGGCTGTTTCCAACAATACCTTAAAAAGAAACATCTCCTTTTAGATGCTTCAAAGGATGACAGGGTGCAGGGTGCATTTTTCCCTAAGACCAATAAAAAATAAGTAAAGTAAACGGTTACTGTTTCATAAGAAAAGCTGAGTTACAGAAATACTCAGACACTTAACCAAGGAAGCTGGAATCTACTTCAAATGCTTTTTAAGGGTTGTATGGCTTATATTATTCATAGCAAGTTCTAAACAAGCATTCATCATCCTTAAAGGTTTTGTGATATTTAGATATTTAGATTTATGGTATTTAGGTATTTGGACAGATGATACTTGGATATTTGGACGATATGTGAATAGCAGATCTGTAAATAAAACTTAGATCTTTTCTAATATTATGCTTCTATAGTATTTTCAAAGGCTACCTATCTTAACCTTTTTTCCTTTCTGTTGACCAGATTTTTATTTCCATTTCTTTTTCTCCCTAGATCACTGGTCTTTTAACAGGGACAGAAAATGCCCCTTACCGTGTTCCAAAATTCTTAAATTTTTAAAATCTCTTTTTAAATACATTATGCCTTATAATCTCTTGAAAGTTTTATGACTATACTTTCTATTTTATTTTATTTTATTTAACAATATCTTAGTATTTGTAGTCTTATTTGTAATGTATATGTATGATCTTGTTAAGAAGTAAGTCATACAAAAGATTCTACTCCTTTTAAAGAATGTTAAGGGATTAAACTTCTAAATAAGATAATTTCACAGAAATTCTTTCATAAGTGCCATTGAAATGGTTGAAATGTTGGCTGATCACATCAAGGTCACCATGAAATTGAACGATTTAAACTAGTTGTGTTTGGGCAGAAACATCTTGTAGCTTGAAGCCAACAACAAATAAATGGCTGGAGAATGTCCCCTAGGGTGGAAA
Organism: Graphiurus murinus; assembly: GCA_004027655.1. Taxonomy (NCBI): domain Eukaryota; kingdom Metazoa; phylum Chordata; class Mammalia; order Rodentia; family Gliridae; genus Graphiurus; species Graphiurus murinus. Next base: position 26,043 of record PVLC010014125.1, on the reverse strand, counting down.
ATCATTTCAATGGGAGCCAGTATCCTAAAACCAAGAAAAAATGTAAACATTTGCTAATCCTATAACTAATATAGGATGTGTGATAGAAATAGCCCTATATTCTTTTTTCTTATAATTTCATTCTTTAAAGAGCTTTGGACTTTATTCACATTTTTATTTTTCAAGAAAACTGCTTGCTTATTATAGCTGAATTATTAATGGGAGAAAGGAAACCAGATCAAATGTGTTCCTATTAATTCTATTGATGCTTGAACTTTTTGCAGGAATTGAGAGCTACATATTATTTCATCATACTTTTTTTTAACCAGTAAGATATTTGTCTATGTATTCAACAGTTCAATCTCTTCAGGGTTTGCCCATGCTTCCATATTTCTGGAAGGTTTGTATATTACACCTAGAAAGCATATAAGGAGTTAATCTAGCCTCATTATTTTATAGTAAAGAAAAAATTTAAGAGATTTTACCATTGTCATTAGTGGAGTAACTTTTCTGAAAAAGTATCATTAAAAGAAATTCATAATATAACATGCAAAGGAATACCACATGTCTTGGCAAGGTACCAATTACTGTTATTGTACAGAATTAAAGTTAAAACATTGTTTCTACCTGGGAACATTCTGTGTAAGTAGTACCAGCATTTCTTCACCTGTATTAAGTATTTATGGTTAGCATTGTAGATTTTTTTTCTTTCTTTTCTTTTTTTTTTTTTGCGGTACTGGGGATTGAAGTCAGGGACATTCTACCTCTGAGCTATACCCCCAGCCCTATTTTTTATTCTTTATTTTGAAACCGAGTCTCACTAAGTTGCAGAGTGCCTCACTAGGAAGCTGAGGCTGGCTGCGAACCCAGATCCTCCAGTCTCAGCCTCCCGAATGCTGGGATTACAAGCGTGCGCCACTATGCCCGGCTAGCATTGTAGAATTTGAGTGAGAATTTTATCCATTCTCTTTTTCTCTTTTTAAAAAATCAAATAGAGTTTTTTTGAAAGTATCAATTTGCAAACACATAGACCACAATGTGTTACTTACTGAAGAGCCTGATAACAAAGACCATCAGCCAAAGAGTTCTGAAATATGATGTGAATTTCTGCACGGTAGAGTGATTTTGCTACGAGACAGAATTGCTTTGAGTACATTTTAAGCCAAGGTGTTTGAAGACTTTAATTTGTTTGTTGCAAGAAAATCTGATCTCAAAGTAAGAAATTTGATCTCTGTAATTACAACTCATGTTAACAAGAAATAATACATACTCCTTATTCTGGAGGTGGGCAAGTAAAGTTATATTTATCTAAATACAGATGGTCCTGCATGCACAATGAAACACTGCTTCTGAACGAACTCAGACAGATATGATACATGAGGAGTGACTACCTCAGAAGTTACCTCAAATGCTATTAGAAGAATTCTTCTGGAGAGACATGGAGAGAAAGGGAATGGTCCTCTTGAGATTGCCTTTAGATACATGATGTGTTGGTCAGGTTTCCATTGCTATGACACAGTACCTGAGGAAAATCAACTTTCAGGGAGAAAAGATTCATCTGGACTCATGTTTTTAGATGTTTCAGTCCACAGTTGGTTGGCCTGTTGCTTTTGGGGCCGTAGCTTGGCAGAGCATCATGGTGTGGAGCACATGATGGAACCAGGGTATTCAACTCATGGTAACCAGAAAACAGAGAGAGAGAGAGAGAGAGAGAGAGAGAGAGAGAGAGAGAGAGAGAGAGGCCAAGTCCCATCCCCTTCAAGTTCACCCCTCCAGTGACCTGACTTTATCCAACTAGACCCCACTTCTTACAGGTCCCACCACCATCCCAAAGTGCCACAGTATGACAATCAAGCCTTTAATTAATACATGGCCTTTGGAGACACTTAAGATCCAGATCATACAGATAACTTTCTAACCTGGTTTGTCCAGCTGGGAAGTTCTTTGTATCAGATAATTTTCTAAACCTGTTAAAATATCAATCAGGAAAGATTAAGTAAGCAACAAGGAGGCATCTTACCATGGGACCATTATATGAAGAATAAAAACAAAACAAAAAAACGACATTGTGCTAAGGTGGAAATGAATATGGAAAACAAAGATTAAGATTCCAAGAAATATGTTTTGTTCTAGTTCTGATTTCAGACAAAAGAAAATGGGAGAAGGCACACCGAATATAAATGCATCTAGAATGTGTATAGAAAATAAAACAATTTAATATATTCAGTTTATTTGTGTGTGTAGGGACGTACAAAATATGTTTTAGTGATTCCTTATTGCATACATTCAGTTTATTTTTTGTGTGTAGGGATATACAAAATATGTCTTAGTGATTCTTTAGTATTTTTCTTATTTTCCCTTTGAGAACTTTCTAGAAAATCTATATTGGTTTTATGTGCTCAATTTTTATATCCTTGTTATCTTTTGTAGAAATTCTCTGTGGTTTTTAAAAATGTAGCTCAGTTCAGTCAATAGCTACACTAGAAGTTTAGTGAAGCCCCCATACCCAATTTATCTTTTTTTGAAAGTAACTAATGTGAACTTTTCTTGACACGAAAAATCTACAATACTATCTATTTAAATATTTTTTTTAGTTTAATGATAAAACCCAGGAGATTAAGTTACCTTTGCCATACCATAAAAACTAGTGAAATAGTCAAACATGAAAAGCATGGTAGGAAAATTTATTCATTTATAAAATAAGTACTGGTTTATCTTTATTCTCCTGGACACTATAACACAGACAAACTTAGCAAAGCCCAGCTTTCTGAAGATGGAAAAACTGCATTTCACATTTTAATAATAAAAGTATCTCATGAGGCTTAATGCAAATGGCACTTGAGAGTGTGTCCTGACCTTGTACTCTATTTTTATGAAATATAAAACTATGGGCTGGTGTGGAAGATGCCAGTTCTTCCATCTTGGTCGGATGAGGTCCCTGGATTTTATAAGGTAATAGAAAACCGTGCTGTTCATCATCAGTTTAAAAATAACTTTTACCACTATGGAAAAGAAATTGGCAGAAAGTATATTGACTGCTGGCCACACTAAGGAAAAAATATATGCTTTTTTTTTTTTTTCTATTTGTTGCCTCATCTCTCTGTCACTCCCATCCTATCACCCTATCCAGTCTAGGAAAGTGACTGTGTGTGTGTGTGTGCGTGTGCGTGTGCGTGTGTGTGTGTGTGTGTGTGTGTGTGTGTGTTACTGGGGATTGAACCCAGAGGCATTCTACCTCTGAGCTATATCCTCAGCCTTTTTTTTTTTTTCAAACAGGGTCTCATTATCTTGTTGAGAGCGTTGCTACGAGAGTCTCGCTATGGCTAAAGCTGTCCTTGGGCCTGCAATCCTCCTGTCTAACCTCCCAACTACTGGAGTTACAGATGCGCATGCCCATGCCCAGCAGAAAGTGAATCTTATGGCCTGAAATGTTCAGGCTCCTGATCCGGTGACTTCAGTCAGTAGAAGGGACTATCAGGCGATTGGAGAACTGGAGACCAGAGATAGGAGGTGTTCATCCTCTCAAGATCACATGTCTGGGAGTGGCTCCCTCTCCACCTGCAGCTCCTACACATGTTCTTTCTTCCATGGCCCTGGCTCTCACAGTTGCAGGGACCATATTTCTCTTACATTCCCTCTTCCCACGCTGCCATCCTTCCAGGTTCAGCGATAACAATACTTCCCCGCAGTGGCTACATTTTGGGTATTGGAACTTCTCTTGTTGGTTTTCCCAACTTGCCTTTACCTCAGAGTTTTCTTTTAGTTAAATTCTCTTCACTTCATTTATATGATTCAAATTTGTTCATTCTGTTTTGTTGTGATCTTGACTGAAGTCGAGCTTTTTGGTTTTGGGTTTTTTTTTTTTTTTCATTACTGGGGATTGAACCCAGAGGTATTCTACCTCTTTGTTCCACCCACCCTCTAGCCTTATTTTATTTTTTTCTTTTGAAACCGGGTCTCACTAAGTTTCAGAGAGCTTCACTAAGTTGCTGGAGCTGGCTGTAATCCTGAGATTCTCCTGTCTCAGCCTTCCATGTTACTGGGATTATAGACCTGTGCCACTATGCCCAGCTTGATGTAGAGTTTTTTTAAGTCTTTGCTTTGGGAGCACTTAGGAAAAAGCACTGTGATCATTAGGAGTAAACTTGCATAGATGATTTAGTCAAGAGAATTAGCAGCTCTTTGAACAGTCTTTCCCAGTGAATCAGTGTTTATGAAGGGGCATCTCAAGCCAACATCCTTCCTCTCCTTTCCAGTTGTTTTTTATTATAAAATTCTAGGAAGCCACCATGGAGGATTGTTTTGTAATTTTCTCTGATGCACAATTTGGATATCTAATTAATTCATTGAATAATATCATCAAGGTTCAGAAAGGTCTTGGGGATTTGAAAGTCTCCATGTGTAGAATTGAAGTTTCTGAAGCAGCCCACAAGTCATAAGTATGCATGGGTGTGATTTGCCTTGTTCATAAATCCAGTATGAGGCAGTGTGTTAGTCTGTCTTTTAGAAATATTAGTAACATTTTAGCCATCATCAAAAAAATTTCAAAGGCCAAGCATACCGTGCACCAGTTAGACCATATCTGAGACGTGTTTCCATTTGGGGCATAGCCAGAAAATGGTAAAGGATCAGGAGAGCTGTGTGGGAAATGGTTTCAAGTTCAGAGAATTAAGTTCCAAATTTGAGAGGCCTGAGTTTTACTCACATCTTTCTCCCTTATTAGCTGTGAAATTTGGGCAAACAGTCTATGTTCTGTTCTTTGTCTCTCAAATGAGGATTCTAAGACTGGGGGATTATTCATTGAAATACTGTGCATAGAGTAAGGCTGGTGCATTCCAAAACCTCCTCATCCATAGTTAGAATCCTAGTTAGTATTATTGGGGGGAGGGGGCTAGTCTGGAAACCATACTGGGTGGTAATAGTTCTGGGACTTGGGACAGTTTATCTCATGGGGAAGAAGGCATGCTGAGGGACAGGGGCTTCTTTAGAACTTGAAAGAGAATGCTGTCTTGGAGAGAGGATTGCCCTGTGAAGTCAGAATGAAACACTCGGTGTAAGTGACAGAGAGATATGATTTGGCCTAATACCAGAAATCCTTTTCTAATTTCTGGGCACTGACCAACAAGGAAGCAGGCTGATGAGCAATGTTTTTCTGAGCCATTTGTCAACAAAAGCTAGGGAGTCATTATTTGGATGATAATTTCAGCAGGCAGTCCTTCAGTGCAGCCTGGCGAGGGAGGGTAAAGTCAGGGGGAAAGGTGACAAGATGACCTTTCTCTTCCCCACGGGTCCTGTGGTTTTGGACTCTTGTGTGTATGTTGGACAGGAGATCAGGAAAGTGGCTACAAACTGTGTTTGTGTTCATGTTGCCCTCTTCCAAACCCGCCCTTGGCAATGGCCCTGAGACGTGTTGTCCCAATTTGGTACTGATAATCCCGTGTACATTTTCCTGCAGAGATGGCTTTGCCTGCCAGAGACTTATTGGGTGGCATACAATGGCTTCTGCCTTGCCAGTCTTGTAGACTTTGTAAAGAAATTGCATTCTGCAGTGAATCTCTGGAAAAGGCACACCTTTTTTTTTTTTTTTTTCTTGACCAGAATGAAGAATGTCTCACACAGGGGAAGAACCTTCATAGTGTTTGTGTTTTTTCACTTACCCAGCCAAGTATTTTTCCCTAACTGAGCAGGTCTGGAAAGCTTAAACGCACACCAGTCTTGTGCCTTTTACTGTTTCTACCACTAGTAGTTGATAATTACAGCTTTTCAGAGATACACAGCATATGCCACGTTTTCAGTGGGAGCAGAGGCTTTGTCTGGTGAAGTGGCTGATATACTTCTAACTAAATCTGTAGATGTGTTATGTTTAGAAGGCAGCGGAAGCAGCCTGAGCTGGCAGAGTAATTGCTGTGCTAGGACACCACCAAAGACAAATTGTGTGCCCAAGATTGTGAAAATCCTGTCTTATAAAAACGTTTCAAAATCAGGGCTCCCACTGGGACAGAAATAACAATGCCTACCATCTCTGCACACATTTGGAGAGAATGTTACTTTGCTATCTTCAGGATAATTCATTTTTTGAAAAATGAGAGTCTCGTCTACTGAATATGCCTTTTTGAAGGGATTTTTTAAAAACTGTGTTTTTCTCCTCTGTCTGGATTTTAGCTGTTTGTATGAGCAGCAATGACAAAAAGTAAAGAAACGAGTTTCTCACAAATCAGTGTCAATTGTTTGAGGCCACACAGTTAGCTCTGGGTTAAGAGAGGAATCTTGTCTGACGAAAGGCACTGGCGGTTAAGTGGAATGGAGGCGGAGGTCCCTTCAGACATCGAGGTTCCATGATTCCATGATCACAGAACCTTCTAGTGAATGCGACACCCCATAACTCATCCACTGGGTATTTCACATGCCAACTAAGCCCAGAAGGGAAAGAGAAGATCTTTTAAAGCAAATTCAGACTAGCAGAAATTGGACCTATTTCTTTGATTGGATGGGCATCGCTGGTGGCAAACGAAATATTTAAAAATAGGAAAATGAAAAGAATTTATATTTACCGAATGCTTCTTGTAGGCCAGGTGCTATTTTGAGCATTGTGTATGTAACGTGGATCTTATTATTGTCATTGTTTTATGGATGAGGAAACTGAGGACTGGCGATCTTCAGCAGAGTGCCACGAAGCTGACACTAGGCACATGCTCTCGGCTCACAACACATCCTCCTTCTTTCCAGACCCCAGATTTCAGGGCACCTGTCATTGACATTTCACTGCATGCTGCCACTTATTTCAACAGCATGTGGGAAGAGAGATTGGAAGGCCACTCGGCAGGAAAGTACAACTTAGAATAAAGGGGGGTTAACATGGTCTAGGGACAGCCCTCCACCAGTGGAATGCTAGAGGGTGGTTTCTGTAAAACTCCCAGCCTCTCTTCCCCAGGAGAGTTCCAAGGCACATGCTACAGTTTTTCAGAGTGTTCCCAGCAAGGCTGAACCTCCCCCTGCAAACAAAGTGGTTAGGAGCTCACTCCTGTGTTTGCTATTAATATCACTTCCTTCCCCAATTCATTGTCCCCTCTCCTCAGTTCCGCTTCCAAGGATCACCTCCCACATCAATTTCCTGCACTCAAGTCCATGTCGAAGGTGCTGCTTTAAGGGGAAGTCAAAGTAAAACACCCCCTAAGAAGATGGGGCTGCTGTGTTGTTACTGGAATAATCCCAGTAATGGACCACAGTGTCCATCGGGCCATGGGGTCAGCTAGCACAAAACCTACATTAATTGAGAATATCTTCGTGGCATCAAATCTCTAACTACATGATGGAAGTTAATGGTAATATATTGAAATTTGCTTTTAAGAATCCAATTATTCAGTAAAATAAAAAAGAATCTTGAGCACACATTAGCATGGCCCCTTTGAAGTCTTCAGAAAGTATAATGACTTAGCATGAATATTTCAAGATAATTTTCCTAGGCTTCCTCCGATCCCACTCCAGGAAGTGACCTGCTATTAATTTCCTTTGTGGTCTTAGATGAGTCAAAGATTAAGATGAAATGGTTGTGTTCTCATTCCTTTAAAAAAAAATGTCTCCCCACATCTCTTTGCATCTACTCCAGTACCTCATACTCAACTTGAATGGATTAAAACCACTACAGCAATTTGGAGAAGATTTCTATTGAATGCAGGGAAAAAAATCATTATGAAATATTTTTTCAGTTTCTTGTTAATCTTGGGAATAAATGAACAGGTAAAGGCCCTCCATCCATTAGCACCAGTCTTAGGTGTTATTTTTACAGGTGAGAGATTCTGCAATTACACAGTCATCTACAATTTTCACATGAGAATTCTGCCAATGTGCCATTTTTGTTTTGTTTTGACTTACTGGTCTCTATTTCTTCAGTCTCTGCTCCTCAAATATCTGGGTGGCTTTGCTCAGTTCTTTGAGAGGAATACTGGAGAATATACCTTTTTCCTTAGCCTTCCAATCCCTTCTTAAGGACTCTATATTTAATGGAACATCTACAACAAATTCCATGTGTTCTAGATTTTGAGAAATTCTACCATTCCTCCATTATGACATATGATCAACTCGATTAAATCAGGCTAAAATTATTTTTAAAAAGGCTTGAACCAGATGAAAACATTTTATAAATTTGTATGCAGTCCCAGTGGGAGATATGTACCAGGGGCAAACTAAGATAAGATTCTAACTGCTACTGTGTTCAAAACTGTAACAGCAGTGGGATGAATATCTAATCTTTGCAATAGTATAGAAATTGTGGCTCCTTTCCATCAGTCACAACAGTTTTTATTTTTGACCCACTTGGTGTTCATTCCTTGATTCTTCATTCAACTCTGCTCACGTCTGGTCAGGTGATGAAGTGATTTGCCTATGAAAGAGTCATTCTGTCTTTGTGATAACAGAAGAATTTGCCCTAAGGGAAAAATTGACAATTTGCATTTGGATAGAAATTGTAAATGGACTTTTAAAATTTTTTACTCCTCCCCAAAACTCATTTCAGATTGCTTTTTTAAAATAGACATTTAAATTATTCCTTATGAGATATTTGCCTCCCTCTTTTCTTTCCTTCCTTCCCCCCTTCCTCTCTCCCTCACTTCCTTCTTTTCCTCTTTCTTTTACCAATACCTCTCTTCCTCCTTTCTTCCCTTCCTTTCTTTATATCCTCTTTTCTTTCATCAATATAAAAAACATGTAACATAGATATTTGAGGGAATTATTTTTGTTTTTATATTCTCTGAAATGTTTCCTGGAAGCCCAGGCCTAGAATTATGTCTATTTAAAAAACTGAAACCAACTATAGTAAGAGATTTACTCTAAAAAATTGAAACAATTTTAATTGTGAATATTATATGAAATTGATGATACTCATGAAACCACCGTTGTTTTAGTTGATGCTTAATTTGAAAAGCATCATTTATAGTTTTCTGTTTATATCTCTTTATAGCTCTCTATCCTAGTGTCTCTGCCAAAGAAATACTTTTTTTCTGGTAGGAAGAGATAATTTTGCTTTTCCTTTTCTTTCCTATTTTAAATTTTAACTTATCACTTAGCATTCCAAATTCAAAGTTCAAGAGAAAGATGATAGCCCCCACCCCAGGGAATTTGTTAGCCACATGAAAGCATAGTGTAAAATGAATTAAAGAGATGCAACATGCTCTACTGGAAAAGTATGGAGACTTCTGAGATAAGACTTAGATTTATTTCTCAGCTGTACAGTTACTTAATTGCCTTGGTCAACCGTCAAGGTCCTCCTTTGAATATTAAAGTTCAGTTTCCAAGTAGTTATCATACTTCTCCAAAAGGGCCGGGTATGTGCTGCTGTGCTGGACACATAGAATGGAGACTATACAGGTGATGTCATTGAAGAATTTCATAGAAGAGAGCGAGCGTGCGCTAAGACAAATGATGGTTCGTGAGTGAGAATAAAGCTGGGTTTTACAGTGGGTGGTTCTTTCAATAAAGCTCAGTGAACCCTGGAAAAGAAACATTTGTTTCTCTCCAAAGAGACAGATTCAGAAAGAAGCAAAGATAATAAATGATATTTAATTTGGATTCTGCAGGGTAAATAGGATTTTTAAAAATAACTTTATCGGTGCATTATAGTCTTACAGTCTCACGTCTTAATGAGGTTCACAGTGATGGTGGCATACGTGCACACAGCACTTGATGAGTTATTCCCTGGCTCCCCCCTCACTCCCCCTTCCCATACAGGGTAGTGAGATTGGCATTGCTATTCTCACATCTGTACAAAATTGATCCTCCCTCTCCTCTTCCCTCTCCTAGACCACTTTGCTCCACTGGAGTTTCCCCTCCATTGTCTAAAGTCCTTCTTGGGATAAATAGGATTTTGCCTTACCAGATGAGTACATTAGAACAAACATATCCTGGTAGAGAAGCATGTGTTGAATAACTGTTGGACTCAGGGAGAGCGTACAAGTACTGCAGAGACAGAAGGTAAGTCGGCATAATTATGATCTGTGATCGACAATGCCTTGTTTGCTTGCCTGCTTAATTTTCTCTCAGTATCCCAGTTATCATGAATACTAGGATTCCAGCAAGGAGAATTTCTCCTCTGTTTATTTCAAACCCAGGTAACAAACCAGCTCTCCTTGGACCCTGCCAGACTGACAGCATGGTCTCTTCTCCTTACCTATCCCTTCGTGAGTGCGAGAACTCATCTTCAGCATGATGACTATTATTCCTGGCTTAGCATCCTTCCTAGGGTCTCCTTTCACAAAAGCCACCCTCCAGCAGCAGTCCTTGCGCAGAAAACCCCTGAACCTGTGGCCCAGCATTGCCCCCATTAAATTGGCCAGTGCCCTGTGGCTTGCAATGGAATCTGAGCAATAGCAGTAGCTTCTATAGCCAGCTCACAGTGCTTCTATAAAGAATAGAGAAGACAGTGGATGGATGTGTATTTTTTTATGGTACTGAAGATTGAACACAGGGCCATTCTACCTCTTAGCTACCCTCCTAGCCCTATTTTTTATTATTTATTTTAAAACAGTGTCTCACTAAGTTGCGGAGGGCCTTACTAAGTAGCTGAGGCTGTCTGTGAACCTCCTGTCTCAGCCTCCTAAATACTGGGATTACAAACCTGTGCCACCATGCCCGACTGATGGATATGTATTCAACTGGATTTAAGTCAGTGGAAGTAAAAACATTTCCATTAGTTGAGAGAGCCAAGCCAATTTATTTAACTTGCATGAGCCTCAGTTTCCTCTTTGGTATCATGGGGTCAATCATACCTATTTGCTAAAATGGCTATGAGAGTTTTGTTCTACAAATACAGATTGAGCACTTGCTCTGTACAGGTTAACTGTTCTACAGACTGAGATTTAACAAAGAAGTCCCTGTCTCCTGATATTCATACAGTAGCAGACAATTAACTACTTAATATAATATGAAGTAGGCATTTGGAGATTGAAGAATAGCAAAGGGGAGAGGGGAGGGAGGGAGAGAAATCAGCAGTGTTGCAAGGGTGGCCAAGGAGGGCAGCATGGCTGCATGAAATTAAGCAACAGACAGTAGGAATATGGAGAAGCAGGAATATGGAGAGGAGTGTTTCAGACACAGAAAACATCCCATGGAAAGGCTCTGTTAGGAACTGAATGATTCCCCCACAAAGTTATGTAGAATCCCAATGTGACTATATTTGGAAATAGGGCCATTAAAGAGGTAATTAAAATTAATACAGTCATAAGCATTGACCCCCAACCTAATCAGTCAAGGAAGAGATACTGGGTCGAGCTATCTATCCTACTATCTATCTATCTATCTATCTATCTATCTATCCATCTATCATTTATATATCATCTCTGAATGCACAGAGGAAAAGCATGCAAGGATACAGGAAGAGGGCCATCTATAAACCAGTAAGAGAAACTTCCAGAGAAACCATCCCTGTAGGTACTTTCTCCCCTCCAGAACTGTAAGAAAATATATTCCTGTTGTTTAAGTCATCCAGTCCGTGGCAGTATGAGTGGCAGCCCTAACCAACAAATACAGGCTCTGAGGATGAAATGGTCTTACACATGGCCACAGAAGAGTTAAGGTGGGCTGGGCATGGTGGCGCACGCTTGTAATCCCAGCATTTGGGAGGCTGAGACCGGAGGATCCGGGTTCTCGGCCAGCCTCAGCTACCTACTGAGGCCCTCCGCAACTTAGTGAGACCCTGTTTCAAAATAAAGAATAAGAAATAGGGCTGGGGGTGTAGCTCAGAGGTAGAATGCCCCTGAGTTCAATCCCCAGTACCACAAAAAATAAATAAATAAATAAATAAAATAAAGAAGAGTTAAGGTGGGAGAGAGTGCTGGGAAATTACATGGAGAAGTAGCCAGAAAGGTTCCAGGACACCTTTGCCACGAAGAGGGGGCAGGATTTTATGGCAAAGGAGACAGATTGTTTTGGAGGATGTGCTCCATGGAGTGAAATGACCTGATGCATGGTTTTCCAAGGTCCGTGTGCCTGCTGCATGGAGAACTGACTGCAAGCCAGAAAGCCTGGCCTTGACAGCAGGTGGGTGGATGAGACGCGAGCCCTGTGGAGATGGACGGGGCATGGATGGATCTGGGAGGTGGAGCTGACAGACTCGGTGATGGGTGGGCTATGAAGTGGGAAGAAACAAGTCAGGATGACTCACAGGCTACTAGACCCAGCCACCCAGTGGAGATGGCACCTTCGTGGAGACGGCCATGCTTACGTCTGGAATGCTCTTCTGCAGACCCCAGCATGGCTCACTCTCTCCCCTTTAATGTCACCTTTGCATGCAAGCCTTCCCTGGCCTGCTTAGTTCAATTGCTGGGTTCCTCCATTTCCCTTTCCTGTTTACTTTGCTCTTTAGCACTTACCCCGCCTGTTATATTTTGCTTCTTAAGTATTTTGATGGATTTTTTCTGTCCTTCTGGAAACTGGTCCATTTCATGAAAGTATATGGTTTTGTCTGTTTTGTTTTCTGCTCTTTGGTTTGTCATGCCTGGACCACTGTCTGGCACATAACAGATGATTACTACATATTTGTTGAACATAGGAATGAATGAATGACTGAATGGATGAGTGAATGAATGAATGAAACATGGAAGGGGCATCAAGGACTCTGTGAAGATGCCTACTGAATAGTCAAATGAAAATATCTAGTACGTCATTGGCTGTATGACTAATAAAGATGAGGTATATACAATTCCGAATATCTTGCCTACCATTCAGTAATGGTTATTATTACTAGTCGTATTTTTCTGCTTCCAAGCTTGCTGCACCCAACTCTTTCTACACTTTGGGTGACATTATCTGATACCTGCAATTCTTAGTTCTGTGGCTGTGCAGGGCTCCCGTTGGGGAGGGAAGGGGCTGCCCTTGTCTTCACCCCTGCTTGTCCCTCAACTCATCACTCTCCCAGAACAGCGCTTCTGCAGATTTCCCAGTTAGGCTCCTATCTTTGTTCTGAGTATTAATTCCCATCTGTACTCAAAGACCATAATCAAGCAGGGGCAGTAATCAAAATGATGTGTAAAGCAAAATCAAAGCTTTTTAAGTCATAATCAAAACCGTGCAGTAAATTATAGGCATACATGTTATACTTTAATCAATGATGCTGGTCTCTCTTGGATACTTGATGCAGAGAGAAGCAAAGATTTGGATGAAAAGTGGCCAAGATTTTATCTTATGTAACTAAGCATGCTAATACTTATTTTTATATAACAAGATTTTGCTATATATCTCACCATACCTCTCTTAGTACATAAGCATCCAATTTTTTCTTTAGTATTTGTGTTTATATAATGCCTCAAAGAAGGATATGCCTTCCAAAAATTCTTTACAAGTGAGATGATGTTGGCATGAACAACAACAAAAAAAGGCAAATGTGTTTGTATCAAATAGTGTTAGCTGCTTTTTTTCTCCCTGTCTTTGCTGCTGTGAATTGAGAGTTAAGGGTTTGGGGTGGTTATATTGTTTCTCACCGAAAAGTGAAATAATTTTCGTTTATTCAGTGAATTTTTTATATTGACTTACTTTCAGGGGACATATTTTGGTCTTCATAAATTACAGAGTACCAGTAAACGAGTTGGTTGGTCTTTTAATGGATATATATTCTGCTTTTACTAAACACAAAACTTTCATGAGGAAAGGTATGTAAGTTTTAGTATAACTTTGGGTATACATATACCTATAGATGAGTAAAATAATTCTCTTACCTTCACTTAGTGTGTTGAGGCTATTGTAACAAGATGACATAAACTGGGTAGTTTATAAACACAGCAGTTCCTCACAGACCTGGAGGCTGGAAAGCCCAAATCAAGATGCTGGCCAATTTGGTGTCTAGAGGGCCATAATAGTTCAGGAAACCTCTAGAGTGTAAAGGGTAGACCTCTTTGCACTCTGATGGGAGGTTGTTGGCTTGGGCCAGCTGGAGCTAAGCTAACTAGCTGCAGGCACCTGACGGGTTGCTTTGGGAGGCAGATTTGGCTTTCTCTAGTTGGTCCTTAATTGGAAGGAGGACATATTTTGGTCCTCATAAATTACAGAGTACCAGTAAACGAGTTGGTTGGTCTTTTCATGGATATATATTCTGCTTTTATTAAACACAGAAGTTTCATGAGTAAAGGTACATAAGTTTTAGTATAACTTTAAAATGGTTTGGGTATATACAATATGTATAGATGAGTAAAATAATTCTCTTACCTTCACTTAGTGTGTTGAGGCTATTGTAACAAGATGGCATAAACCAGGTAGTTTATAAACACAGCAGTTCCTCACAGATCTGGAGGTTGGAAAGCCCAAATCAAGGTGCAGGCCAATTTGGTGTCTGGAGGGCCTGTGTCCTCATAAGAGCTGCTAGCATCTCGCTATAAACTCACTTGGAGTAAAGCATGAGATCTCTCTGAGGAAGATAATTCTCTCAAAAATAGAGAGGCTGGCAGTCATTGACCAAGCTATGACCTTTTGGGCAGATTGCTGCAGAGGTTGTAGTTGGAGTTCTATTGTCATATACTTCCTAGCCACCATCCATTTGTCTATTCAATCTCTCATGCCCAATCAATATTTGTTGAGTGAGTAAATGAATATTTCATCCTAGTAAATTTTCATTCCATCCTCTTCCATCTTGATGATAAAATTGTAATGTCCCAGCCTCTTTATCTCTCAACAAATTGTGTTTCCCCTTCTTAATTCTATAGGAAAGGAAGTTTCCACACAAATCTAGATATGATTTCAAGAGAAAAAAAGATTTTCTTGTCCCTGAGAAATGTCCTGAGGCTTTACTTTTAACCATCTTGCTCTCTCTCACCACCTGTAGATGAAACAGATATGGGCAGGGGCATGTATGTACTCTCATTTTCCCAGTCTATTTCTATTGCATATCCAGTTTGCTCTGCTTACCATATTTTCATTATCTGCCTAGAGTGAAAGGCATTTGAGGTTGGCATTTTGTACTCTTATGTAAGTTATTCTTTTATAGGTTGAGAGACTGACCTTCAAAGCAAACTTTTCCCACTTAATAGTAATAATAACATACCACCCACTCCAGAAAAGAAATCGTGCCAATGAATGAAATAATGTTTGTACAGAGTTTGACACTCCACAAAATATTCTAATAACATGGTGCCTACTCTTGGAAATGTTCAGATCCTATTTCAATAGAATTAACAGCCAACGTAGAAAAAATGTGAATTGCTTGTCACACTTTTACATAGAGACCCATGGCTGTATTGATGCCATCTGACAATTTAAAAACTCAATTCTTGCAAAGTTTCTAAGGAGTTTGATTCATCTGGAGGGAGGAGGTAATGGTGGAATTTATTTATGCATATCTTTGTAGAGAAACGGGGCTACAATATGACAGAAAAACACTTATGCAGCTAAATTCACGGAAATCTATCTCCAAGGGAGAGTTTTGGCTAAGCAAGTTAATTTTGTCTTTAGACATTTGCATAGTAATTGTATTGGGTCTGAATATGCATCTGCATGGAAATCATTCCTTTTCTCTCAGTCATATTCTTTGGATAGGCATTAATATGGTTCTTGGCAAGTCATTAAATAATAAATTATTGATGTTGAATACCTAATTATTATGTTATGTTTGGGTCTTTTATAACTTGTGCTTGAATTGCTAGTCCAAAGTGTGTTGCTGTTGCCTTTATTGTTGTTCCTAGATAATAATCAATTGAATTTTATGTGCAGGCTTGGTTTAGGGTACTAAAGGATGCTTTCATATAGTGTCACATTTCAAATATTATTAAAGAATGATAATTAAATATATTGATATCTAAGCTGGGAGTGGTGGCGCACGCTTGTAATCCCAGCATTTGGGAGGCTGAGACCGGAGGATCCGGGTTCTCGGCAGCCTCAGCTACCTAGTGAGGCACTCCGCAACTTAGTGAGACCCTGTTTCAAAATAAAGAATAAAAAATAGGGCTGGGGGTATAGCTCGGAGGTAGAATGCCCCTGAGTTCAATCCCCAGTGCTGCAAAAAAATAAAAATAAGAAAAATAAATAAATATATTGATATCTAAGAGGGTTATACTGCTTAGACTAAGTTTTATTATGACTGTTGTGACACTCATGAAAAATGTGATCATGTAAATTACCTAATGGGATTGTTCCAGGAAACTTTAAAAATGACCTCGGGTCACTGAAATCATTGCTTGTGGTGATCAGCCACAGAGGTCTTGACATTCTTCACTGGCCCAATGTATTCAAGGTCATTTCACAAATTGCCACTTTGCATGGCACAATCAGCATACTTTCTGCAAATTAATTCCCTAAGGGTGATGAATGGCAGTATTTTCACCAATAGAACTTCCCAGAATTAGTGGAAGAGATGTAATCAAGTTGCCATGTGAAATCTTCCCCCTAAATTATGTCAATATGACAGCCCTGAATATATGCTCTTGTAATGCCAATGTAGGTGGCAATTTCTAGCTCAGAAATTCTTTGTGAACTCATGTTTTATTTCCCAGAACCAGTTTTGTTTCTCTGAATGGAAGAGATTTATTTGTGCAGATATTAGAACTTCTCTGGTAGTAGAAAATTGATAGAAATGATTCTACTGAACTCTAGATTGGACTGAGGTACTGGGAGATATTTGCGGGGTGAGATCTGTTTTCTGGTACTTGTTTTGATCCTTCTTAGTTATTCATGGCATTTTTGTAGACTTTTTGGCTACAGCTACACACTGACGTCACCCAGTGTCTCTGATGGGGCTGGACGACTTCTTTCCCGGCATTTACCTTAGAGCTGGGAAGCCATCTGTTTGCGCATGACTTAGAATATCCTTTTTAGAATCATGACCAGAGGTCTGCAAGCACTCAAGCACTCTGCCTTAATGCATTCCTCCTGGAGCTCTGTGAACCCTTCTTGTAGACTGTTAAGTCTATTCAAGTTTCACCAAAAATACCTCTGCTTCTCAAACATTTGTAGAGACACAAAGTGAATACATTATTAACAAGAATTACTCTGCAAGTATTTCTTGTCCCAAATAATTTTTATTTTAACATATGCAAATCTCTGTGTGATACCTGGATATTGCCATCCATATATGATTCTATTATTTTTTGGAGGTACTGGGGATTGAACACGGGGGGGGGGGCTGTACCTCCAGGCTACATGCTCAGTCCTATTTTATTTTATTTTTTATTTTGAAAAAGAGTCTTGATAAGTTGCTGACAGTCTCACTAAATTGCTGAGGCCTGTCCTTAAACCTGGGATCTTTCTGTCTCAACCTTCTAGGTACTGGGATTGCTGGCATGTACCACTACACCTGGCTCTCCATTCTTTTTATTATTAACTTTTTAGTGTTTATTCTGACTATAAAGTTCTCTATTTTCTTCTAAATGTTCCTCACTGTTTTCCACATTTATTCACAAGCTCACATATTTTGCTTGCTTGTCAATGTTTTGGGAAAGCCCTTGAAGCTTTTCACTAAATCACCCCATTTAGGATAGTAGATACCATAGGAATCGCTGGAGACGCTCATCATTATCCTCACTAGCTCTGGGTGTAGAGGGGGGGATACCGCGCGTGCGCTTGGAGGAGCAAGGCTCTGCGCAGCGTTTTCTGACCTAAGATGATCGGCAGGTTTAGTATCTGCACCTTCTTAACCAGTGGCCTATTCCAGCTGTGGCCATTGAGTACTTGACATGTGGCCAGTGTAACTGAGGAACTGAAATTTGATTTGATTTGGAGTCATTAATTTACATTCAAATAACTGCCAACCATATTTGATGATCCTGGAGGACTTAATTAAGGTTTATATGGCTCCTTGGCTTTCCCCTGTCTTGAGAAAAGAATCTCCAGGTCCAGGGTTTCTTCTTACCGGTTTCTGAATTTCCAAAATCTTTTTTTTTCTAATCAACACAGAAAAATTGCACCATTTTATGGATTATCATATTTTTTATTCCCATGCATGCATACATTGTGTAATATTCAAATCAGGATAAACATATCTATCCCCTCACACCTTTATTACTTCTTTTTGGTAACATTTTTCTTTTTTTAAGACTTTTTTTTTTTTTTATTGGTGCATGGTAATCATGCATCCTAATGAGGTACAAGCTGGTAGAGACATACATGCACTCCTTTAACCCTTCCTCAATTCCCACCCCATTCTCCCTGCTTGTCATGGTCAGCTTAGTGATGGACTTTGGTATGTTTGTGAAAGTACATCATGTGCATTAGGGTGTCCCCCCCCCCCCGCCCATCTCCTTCAGTTAAGTCACCTTCTTTGCTCATCTAAGGTTTCTCTTTCTTTGTCTAGAGTTCTTCTCATGCCCCACTTTCTCCCTAGCTTCCACATATTAGGGGGAGCATCTGATTTTTTACTTTTTGTGCCTGACTAATCTGACTTAAAATGTTTCCCAGATCCTTCCATCTTCCAACAAATGACACGATTTGTTCTTCTTTATGGCTGAGTAAAATTCCATTGTATACATATCCCATAGTTTTGTAATCCATTTATCTGTTGATGGACATCTTGGCTGGTTCCATAGTTTGGTTGTTGTGAATGATAAAAATTCTCAAAATCCCTTGTTATAGCTATTTTCAAGTATTTAGTGTATTATCACGATCTATAGTCACCTTACAATGCACTAGAACACCAGAGCTTATGTCTTCTAATTATAATTTAGTACTGTTGACCAACCTTTTCCCATCCTTCTCTGCACCTTATTTTCTCCAGCCTCCGGCACCCACCATTCTACTCTCCGCTCCTAAAGATCAACTCTTTTCATGTATTTCTAGATTCTTGCATAGGGCCTAGAACAATATGTGTACAAAGTAAATGGCATTTCTATTAAGAGATCTAGACTACAGTTATGGGGGCAGATTCCTAGAACTGTCAAATAACAAAAGATTTGACTTTGAAGCTACAAAACATGGTGGGTAAGTAGTTCTGCCTCCACCAATTATAGGATAATTTCTGACAAGTCACTTAATCCCTCTAAGCATCAATTTCCTCATCTCAAAATAGCAATCATGATGATGGTAATGTAATACTTACCTCACAGAGCTACTGTATTGTTCACATGAAATTTTTGGCAGATGATTTTATTTTTTTAAATGGTTCTATAAAATGATATCAGCATGTATTCATTTTCCATCTCTAGTCATACTTTCAATGAAACAATATAAAAATGCTTATATAGACATAACTACAATGTAATTGAAAGGTTAAATAATAAAAAAAACTGTATGTAGTTCCATGTCTTTCCTTATGTGGAGAATGCAGCTCAGTAGTCCAGGGGGAGGACTTCAGCAAATTTCTTTGATTTCACTGAATTTTATTTTATGTGAAAAGAAACATAATATTTTTGGTCTGGTATTTTGTGTTGCTTGATTTAATTCTCTTATAAAATCTGTCATAAATCCTTTCCTAAGTGGGATTGAAATTTTATAAATCTATCTTATTTTGAAAATAGCCCATTCTAATTTGTCAAATACATAATTTCTTCCTTTTATAGTGGTAAATAAAAATATTTTCTTTTTGTTTTCCTTGAGCATATTTTTGTTTCTCAAAGCCTTTGTTCACACATACATCAATGCACAAAGATTTTTTAAAAAAAAAAATCTAAACCATTTCCTTTTTCATGAAAACAAGAAAATCACAATAACTAGCATTTTGCAAGTGTGCAAAGCTCTATTCTAAACACTTTACAAGTATAAACTCACTCAATTGTCATTGAAGATGAATAAATCTTTATGCTTTTTTACTGTCTGCTATTGTATTGAGTTCTGAAAATATTGATAGTCTTGTAATTACTGGTAATGGCATGAAGGAGCCTTCCAAAAACCTTTTCATGATCATGATTTATGTATAGGTTGGACTGGGGACTTCACCATTCAAGAATGATTGATTAAGACAAATCAAGGCACTTCTGAAAGAGAACACATTGATTTTGTATTTCTTAAAGTGTTTATAGCTTATAATGCAGCGGTCCACTTTTACATATTCTTAAACAAGCCCCATAGACCTTTTTAAATAATTTATATATTTTCTTTGAAACTTGATATTCAACTTAAATGAACTTCCTATTTGCATTCATTCATCAATGTTTTCTTTAAAGACATTTTACCTTTGTTTCACATTAGTCTTTAAAGTAAATTAACTAATGTAGATACATGTAAAAGCCAGCAGGTTATGTCAACAATTACCCCAACTCCCATAAACCTGTTGCTTAATAATGGGTGGCTGTTGGTTGGTTGAAAGTAATTGATAAAATCACACACACACACACACACACACACACACACACACACACACACACGGGGAGAGGATAGAGAGAAGGCAAGAGAGACAGAAAATCAAGTCCTTTGGAACACTTGCAAACATGGTACTAAGCTGCACAATTATGAACAGGCTGGTATCTGGTTTCATAGTTCCAAGGTTACTCTGTGTAGCCTACATATTGGTTCCAAGTATTTAGGTCATTCCTTGTATACCATATTTAGTATCACCATTTACAAAATTCTTCCATGGAATGTTAATAGATTTAATACCAAAAGGAGCTATGTGGCTTAATAAGTCTGGGGGAACCTTAGGCTCAATAAATAAAATGTAATGCTTTAACTCAAGGGCTTGCTTGAGACTTTAATATGTAAACAAACCCAGTGATCAGGAAGAGGTCTGGTCAGGAATATAAAACATTTTTTTTCTTTCCCCATACTCTTCTGTTGGGATTTGTGATCTATAGAACTCCCTTTGGAAAATATTAAAGTGTCAATTTCTCTAAAAGGAAGTATATTGCCATAGACAGCTCCGGTTGTGACAATAACAAGTACGAAGGCCAGATGAAGAAGCAGCAGCTTATAGGTTGCCTGTTACAAAGATAGAATTGAAAAGGATCTGACAAGGAGGAAATTAAAATTAATACTAATTAAATAGAAAGAGTGGGGGAAACTAAGAAGATTTGAGATGGTTTGTGATTCTTTCAGCTAGCTGGCATGTTTATTTTTCATTAGGATTCATAATTGACCCCCTGCTAGGTGAATTGGATTTTGCAGGCTTGCTTTGTTATGTATTTCAAAGAGCTCTAAATTTAACACATGCTGTTCCTCGAGGTGTAGGATTAGAATAATGTATCTTTCAAGGGCTGGGTTTTAGCTGGGTAAGTCTCTCAATCTCTATTAAAAATCAGTAACTTCTTTGACATAGCTGATTTAATTCTAAAGACCCTCTTGTTTATAGCATATGTTGGTGAACCTGCTATTTTCTCATAAGTTTAGAGAGAATTGAACTGTTTCTGGGAATAGGAATGAAGAGTATGGTTGTTACTGGTTCTTTTACTGCCCTCTCAGAACCACAAAAAATAGCCTGTCGGTTCCCATTGCTTTGGTGGAAGATATAAAGGGTTTTTAAACTATTACAGGTTGATGATAATTTTTAATTTTTCCCCTAAGGGTAATAGCAATGTGTCCATTAGAAAATTTAGCCCTCATATTTTATTCATAGAGAAGTGGCATAACTTTTGTTTCAATGCAAATTAAGTACAGATAATTCAATTGTACAAATATTGTTTTCAAACCTTTGTGGGATCTATTTGGGGCCAAATTAAACCACTGACTCAAAAGAAAGTTCCTTTTTTCATTTTTTCTTTCATATTCCTTATTTTCATGTTTGGTTTTTTTGTTTGTTTGTTTGTTTTATGGTACTGGGAATTGAACCCAGTGGTGGTCTGTGCATGAGCTATATCCCCAGTCCTTTTTATTTTGTTTTGATACAGGCTTTCCCTATGTTGCAACTTCAACTTCACAATCCTGAGCCTTCTGAACTGCTGGATTACAGGCATGCATTACCATGCCGAGTTTCTTTTATACATTTTATTATTTATTATTCATTTTAGTCTTTGCTCATAATGTTAATGATTGGATTCTGGTAGTCACTTAATTTTATTATCAAGTAGAAGAAGCCAGACAATGTTCAAACCAAGCTCCAATGTTCAACCAAGTAATGAAGGCTTCTCCATTAGCTGAACTTGGTGTCTGACCCCAGATACACCATCGCTTTACAGAATGACTCTGGAGTAGAAAGTTCTCTTCATCATTGAGATCTTGTAGTATGCACTCAAGTATTTTGCAGAATTGAGGAATCACAGTTGTAAGTACTAGATTATAAAGACATGATATACGAGAGAGTGTTGGAGGGGTATCACAGTTCTCTTTGGTACTCAAGCAAATATTCATAGTTTACCTTATAGAATTTTTGTTATTGTTTACAGTATGTTCCTTTTGGCAGTTCCCTTTTAAGGCATGGTACACAGATCCGTGGTCCTCCCATTTGTAGGTCTCTGATCTGCAGATAGAGACTTCCAATTTACCCTGTGAGGCTGGATGAAGACAGAAGGGGAAAGAGCATGGAGGATCAGCAAGGAAAGGTTTCTGTAAGCACATGCTTTTGCTCTTTTTCCATTGGCTAATCCAGTTACACCTTCCCACCAGGGACACTGGGATATGTAGTCCAACATATGCTTAACAAGAGAAAATGGGTTTGGGTGATCATGTGTATCTGGCACATACAGCTGGATACTTGCCTTTTCATTCAGATTATGAATCTAAATAATGAAATGTAGTTAGCTATCTCCAAAGGAAAAAAAAATAGCACACTCACAGATTGCCTCTTAATTATACATTTAGGTCCCAGCCTAATAATTAATATATCAACATGCTAAGTAATTTTCTTAGTAAGTTATCTTCAAATTAATTCAAAGATGATTTTGGTGTTACTGGAAGGCAAATTTTATTGAGCGAAGCATTTGTTCTCAATTTATAAAACAAATAACCAGCTCATATTTGTAGCTCTCAAATCTCCTTTGAATATCAAAATAAAAATCATGGCATTGGGTGTAGCTCAAAAGTGAATTTTGACAGTCCAGTCCAGCCTTTTTAGTTTTAATTTCACCAGATACCTTTAGCATGAAGAAGATTGAGTTGCCGGCCATGGCACCAGCACACTAATGGGAAGAAAATAACCATCCAAGCTCCAGGTCTCTTTTCTGAAATAGAAAATGACATCATGTAATTGGTTTTGTCTGAACTGCTCAGTGGGTGAAAATGTGATTCGGATGAGTTAAAGCATGATGTCATTATTCTCCAAGAGGATTCTTTCAAAGGCTGGGCAATCCAGAGCCTGATTCTTGTAGCCAGCGTCACTGCCCACACCTAGGAATGAACTCTACTTGCATTTGTACAATGTGGTGACTTTCTTCTCACAGGGAAACATGGCAGGCCATTTCTAAAAACAAGAATCACAAACTTCAGAACTGGTGCCTCCAAGAGAACTTAAGACAATTATCTTCTGTGGTCTTGGGTCTATCAATTTCTTACCTAGCATGCATTGTAAATGAGGCAGGGGTATCATTGCTACCTTCAGCTCATTTCCAGTGGCAAAGAGGAGCGGCACTTGGAGATAGTAATTATTTATTTATCAAATACTGACTGCCTGCTGTGGACCTGGCCATGATCTAGGTGCTGGAGTTATAACCCAAAATAAAGTAAAATTCTTCTTCACATAACTACTAAGCAAATACAAACATAACCCCATGCCAGCTAGAGCGAGGTCCCAGAAAGAAAGATGTATGACAGTAAAGTACTAAGTGGAGAGGGATGAGGGGGAAGCAGCTCATGGGAAGGATCATGTAAGAATATGACATTTTAGCAGAAAACTGAATGAATCGAGGGAGAAAATCCTGTGTCTATTTGGCAGAAAAGGATTCTAGGTATAGGCAACAGCAAGGACTAAGGCCCTGGGTCTGGATTGTGCTAGGCGAGTTTAAAGATCAGCATTTATATACTGTTAGTAGAAATGCAAATTACTGCAATCCTTATGAAAAACAGTATGGATTTCTTTAAAAAATTAAAAATGGAACCATCATATGATCCAGCAAATTCACTACTGCATATACATCAAAAGGAAATGAAAATGGACGTTGAGGACACATTGTTTATCGCAGCACTGTTCACAATAGCCAAGAAAAGGAAACAACCTCAGTATCCATCACCTGATGAACGAATAAAGCAAATGTGGTACATATACAC
Source organism: Graphiurus murinus (assembly GCA_004027655.1). NCBI lineage: Eukaryota > Metazoa > Chordata > Mammalia > Rodentia > Gliridae > Graphiurus > Graphiurus murinus. The sequence continues at coordinate 2,031 of PVLC010014125.1, read as the reverse complement.
AATGGAAATACTATTCAGCTGATAAAAGGGAAAAAGTCCTGTCATTTGCAGCAACATGGATGGAACTGGATCTCATTATGTTAACTGAAATAAGCGAAGCCCAGAAAGACAAATACTGCATGATATAACTCATATGTGGAATCGAAAAAAGTTTATCTCATAGAAGTTGAGAGTAGAATAGTGGTTATCAAAGGCTGAGGACTTGGGGGAAGAGAGAGAGATGGGAAAATATTGATTAAAGGGCACTAAGTTACAGTTAGATGGGGGAAAAAAGCTCCGGTGACGATCTCAAAGAATAGCTCATTAGTGATTACTATTAATACAAAAATAACACAGATCAGCAAACATGAAAGAGAGGGAGAGGGCGAGGGATGCAGTGCGCTGTGGTAAACTAAGGGCTGTGAGGTGCCACAGGCCACCATCTGAGGGTGTCTATGGAGCCATAAAGCCACCCCACTTGGGGATACCCAATCATGATCTCTGCATTTGGGCTGGAGACTCCATTTGATCATTTCTAAGCCTTGAGGAATTGTCAAAGGTTGAGAAGACCCCGGTTCAGGGAATGAGGAGTCCTTGTCCATAAAGCATTTTAGGACAACTGGAAGTGTGACCAAAATTTGTTCTCTTTTTGTTATCACTACACTAAAACAATTCTAGACAACTTCACTGGTCAAGTAATCTTCTGCAGAAGGCTAAGCTACCTGCATGTACGCCAGTCCTGCTGGTCCTTGATATCCCCTTGCTGACATTGACTAACTCAAACAAAAGCTTCTAGGTCTCTAGTGACAATATACAATTGTCAAAAAAAAATTACATACATTTACATCTATACACACACTCTATAGTATATTTAGTCAGGACAAATCGGTATATGAATTTAAAATGGGATGGTATATTTGCAACCCAGACTCTTACATGGATAGTGCTAAATTATTAAGATAGAAGAAGGGGGACATTAATGTTATAGGGTGTACCCATGATAGGCCAGGAAGATGTTTTTCATACATTCTTTTAATTATTTAAAATCTATTTTGGGGACTTGCTCTGTGTTACTGAAGACATAATGAAAATCTGGTGATGTCTTTGCAGCAAGCCATGCAGTGAGATGTGACTCTTCCAATTTCACAAACTAAGAAAACAAAAGCAGGCAGAAGTCTAGCCTGTGCTCAAAGTCACAGTGCTGCAATACAGCTGAAGCTGCAATACAGCTGAGTGCTGCAATACAGCTGAAGCACCAATGCGATTTTTCGCCTATACCCCATCTCTTTTATTTATTTGTTTGTTTGTTTGTTTATTTATTTATTTATTTTTGCAATACTAGAGATTGAACCCAGGGGCATTCTATCTCTGAGCTATACCTCCAGTCCTATTTTTTATTCTTTATTTTGAAACAGAGTCTCACTAAGTAGCTGAGGCTGGCTGAGAACCCAGATCCTCCAGTCTCAGCCTCCCAAGTACTGGGATTACAAATGTGCGCCACCACACCTGGCTATACCCCATCTCTTAATAAAATGTTTTCTCAGGTAATTTGCATATGTCAAGTATTCTAATCCACATAGACTATTTGGATGAGTCTCTCACATTTAGGATATAATTAATGTCTACTCTAGAAGCAATGTTATTATAAAGTATCTATAGAAACAATAGATCAATCCACTGCAAGGTAGGATGTGGTAGCACGGGTTGAATAATGCTAGCATAACTGGTAAAGAACCTATCAGCTTTTTTGTTTGGTTGGTTAGGTTTTCTCTTCTCTTCTCTTCTCTTCTCTTCTCTTCTCTTCTCTTCTCTTCTCTTCTCTTCTCTTCTCTTCCTTCTCTCTCTCTCTCTCTCTCTCTCTCTCTCTCTCTCTCTCTCTCTCTCTCTCTCACCGAGGATTAAACTCAGGGGCATTCTACCTCTGAGCTACACCCCCAGCCTGTTTTACTTTTTCACTTTGAAACAGGATATCACTAAGTTGCTGAGTGTCTCACTCAGTTGCTGAGGCTGACCTCAAATCTGTGATCCTCTCGTCTCCGCCCCCCAAGACCT